>PVKN010021152.1:0-15645 GCA_004027915.1 Capromys pilorides
TACTGAAATACATAAGCCTATTTGTAAAATAGGGTTCATTTGATCTGAAATCTGTCTCAAAGTAGTTTTGTATAATATCTGCAGATAAATAATTTTAAAAGTACTATATTATTTGAAAATAAGGTATACTGCACAGATACACTAGCAAAGTAAAGACCCAAAAAAATGTAAGCAGTAATTTAAGAAAAAGGATAAGTAAACTTTCCTGTTTATCTGCAGGTTTGTTAAATAGTTACTGTCGGCATATTCACTGCTAGGTATAAATTTAAGCATTTGTGACGGTTTATATCTAGACGTTCCCCAAAGCCTCATGCACTCACAGGTGGGGTGTTTGGGAGGTGACTGGGTCACAGGTGTATGACATTCGGTTAGTCCACCCATAGGTGTGGCGGTACAGCTGGGTGTGACATTAGGAGGCAAAGCCTGGTGGAAAGAACAGGGCCACTAGCTGTGGCCTGGAAAGGGATATGTTGCTCCTTTGCCCTCGAGCCTGCTTGGCTTCTGGCCTGCCCCACCATGAGAGCTCTCTGCCAGTCCCCTCCGCCATGCTGCTTTGTCTTAGAGCCCATCGACTATGGACTGAATCCTCTACACACTGCGAATTGGAATAAATCTTTTTTCCTTTGTCTTGAATGCATAGGATGTTGTGTATCAGCAATGAAAACATAACTAACACTGCATTTCTTTATGTCTACTCATTCAACAGAAAGAAAAAAGTACCCACTTAAGAAAGAAACAACAACTTGTCTACCACTGAAACTATTTTATATTGAAAAGCTTGAATGCTGTTTACAGTTCAGACTTCTGTGATATTGAAAGCTATAGTCAAGACAAGGAAATTAATAGTGCTTTTCTGCTTTGGAAAAGGTAGAAAGAATAGAGCAAAAATGCAACTCAGGATCTGCTTCTGACCTGCGAAGGGAAGCAGGCATAAGGTTGTGGAAGGCAAGACTGGTTCCAAGTCAAGAACTGCATACAACTCTCAAATCTATGAGTGTCTGCTGTTGAATTTACTAAACAGCACCGTGGGGAGGTGGGGAGGTGGGGGGGAGGGTGCTCAGGATACCTCAGTGGTTTAAGTGCTTGTTCTGACAAGCCCAGGCACAGGGGTTGGCAGTTCGATCCTCAGATCCACCAGAAAGGCAGCCTGAGCCAACCAAAAAATAAAAATTAAAAATAAAATTAAACAGCACTGTATGACTTTTGAGAAGAAAGTACCTCTAGGAGGAGGAATGGTAACTCCAGGCACTTGCAATTCAAATATTTAATGAAAAGGCAGCAAAAGAAACTATGTTGGATACACACGAAATATTCTGATTCAAAAATCACATGCAAAGAAGCAGAAAGGATCTACAGAACAGGGTGTGCTAAAACCTTAAACTTGTAGTTTAGAATGTGATTGTGTTTGAAGATGGGGCCTTGAAAGAGTTAAGTTAAAATGAGATAATTAGGGTGGGAACCAATCCAAACTAATTAGGATACTTATAAGTGGAGATTTGGACACAGAGACATCAGAACTGCTAGGACAGAGAGGGACAAACATGAGGACACAGCAAGAGAACCAAGAGGATATTCATCTGCAAGATAAGGAGACAGGCTTTAGAAGAGTCCAACCTGCCTACACTTCCAACTATGAGAAATAAAATTCTGCTCTTTAAACTCTCCTCATCTGTGGCATTTTGTTATGGTAACTCTAGGAAACAAATATGGCTTTTAAATGTTAATGCAAGTTTAAGCCCTAATAATATTTTCCAGGTGAAATGTAAACAGCCATCCTATTTATTTTTCAGAGTCTGACAGTCATAGGGAGGGCAAACCAACTTTGACTAGCATGCTGACTTGATGCTTGACATAGTAAACAGACCTCTCTGATTTCTATTTCTGTTCAGCTGTAACTTTTCAAATGGAAAAGGGTGAAAGAACTGTTGGGCATGGGTAATGAACACCAAATTAGTTACTGGAATACAGAGCAGGTCATAGTCGTTTTAAACGTGGATATGTTAACCAGACATGGTGGCACATGTCTATAATCCCACCTCTTAGGAGGCTGAGGCAGTACAATCCTTGCTAGTTTGAGACCAGCCTGAACTACAACGGGAGCTCAGGGCCAGCATACCTAAACTGCATAAAAGCAAAAAAAATACGTGGATGTGCTATATTTTTTCACTACCAAATTCATGTTGAAGTCATAATCTCCTAAAACCTCATAATGTGATGGTCCACAGGATAAGCTCTTTGAGTAGGTAGTCAAGTTGCAAAGGTCATTCAGAAGGCTTTCATTCAATGTAATGAGCATCATTAAGAGGAAATTTGGACACAGACCTACAGAGGAAGGATGTGTGGGCGCATGGGAGAAGGTAACTATCACAAACCAGGCAGTGAGGCCTCAGAACATTCCAGCTCTGTCAGTACCTTGATCAATATTTTGATCTTCTATCCTACAGAGCTATGAGGTACAAAAACTATGAAATATGTGTTATTCAGACCACCTTGTCTCTGGGGTTTTGTTTTGTTCACTCTTTTAGGTGCTGGGCACTGAACCTACGACCTGAAGCATACTAGCAAACATGCTGCTACTCAGCTGTACCTCAGCCCAGGCTGTGGAATTTGACCATGAGCATTCTAGCCAACTGATACAGGGCTCATCTTCTGGTTCAGACTTATGATGGCTGTTGGTGATATTTATGGAACGCAGATAACAGCTTAAACAGAAGATGACAGAGACATGGCTTAGTAGCATAAAATAACTGGAAAATTTTTTATCAAGTGTGACCAATCTGAGTCCACAGTGGGATGCAGCTACTAAAAAATCAAATACTACATTAGCCCACAGATACAGAGAGACCAGAACACACTTAGCGGATGCTCACCATATAGAAGCAACGGGAAACCGCACCATCTATGTGATTATTCAGGGAAGTAATGTTAGTGCTATTCTTTAGATGTCCCTGTAAAGCCTCACCTGCTTGTAGGTGAGGACTTTGCAAGACAATTAGATCACAGGTGTGACATTCATCCCATTGGATTCATTCATTGATGAATTTATAGCTAAATGTGATGTTGGGAAGTGGCCTGGTCTGGGGGTGGTCGTTGGGGGCACGACTTGGAAGTCTCTCTCTCTCTCTCTCTCTCTCTCTCTCTCTCTCTCTTCCTCTTTGATTTCTCTCTGCTTCCCATAGTCATACCATGAGCCCCTCTTCCTCCTCTGCCATGCCCCTTTGCCAGGCTGTGCTATTTTGGAGTCAACCCAAGTTGGGCATCTCTGCAACAAGAAGGTAACTAAGACACTTACTTGTGAAGAGGCATCTAGAGACAGAAACAGGAAGGAAACTATTGGCAAACATGCACCGTTCTTTGGAGTCAAAATGAATGCTCTGCTTAGCAGTGAGGAGCACAAGAAGGATATCTGAGTGGGAGTTTAAAGGAAAGAGATGTGAGCCTTAAATGTGGCACAAACTTCCTAGAAACCAGACTGCTCAAAGACAGTGATCATCTTACAGGAGGGGGCAGTTAAGCCCTGGCTGCTGCAGGGATCCCAGTACAATGCTGGTGGTTCCATCCCCAGCTTTGTTGGGTGCTAAGCAGGGGTGTTTCTGTACTTCTTGCTCAGGGGATCTGGAAGATATTACAGGGCAAGAAATGACATTAAAAGCAGAGGTACTGAAGAGAAGCAAAACACCACAGGGTCTTGAGCAGGAACAGGACAGGAAAAAAGATGTAGGAAACATTCATCATCTGACTCCACAGCAACTAATCATTTTTCCCTAGGAAAACTTTCAATAGGAATGTGGGAATGGGATGCATTTCAGTCATGCCATTGGAACTTGCTAAATAAGAACTTTTATTTTTATAGATTACAACTTCATCAATGTGATTTCACGTTCAACCAAAGTCCCTTAGTGGTTTTTGTTTCCTTTTGTTATGATGAGACAAGTTCTTGCTCTTGTTGTGTATTCTGTGCTGGCCTTGAAGTTGCAGAAATCTGGGATTAAGGTGTGCACCACTATAGTCAACTGAAAGTCCTTTGTTCTTAAAAATGCCTCTCTCCCTCCAGCATCGTACAACTTGTTCCCTGCATTCAGAACCACCTCACACCTGGATTAATGTTGGGCTGCCATGGCTTTAAAATTCTTAAGTTTAGAACAAAAGGTTTAATGTTTTTGTAGTTGTCCTGGTCCCTTCCCATATGCACAGCAATGGAATTGTGGTAGGTGTGTTTGGGAAGCCCTAAAGCCTGGAAAGTCATATATATATATATATATATATATATATATATATATATATATTTTTTTTTTTTTTTTTTTTTCATCCCGTGCTTTTTGCTGCTCATATTTGGGAGTGTATTAATTTCAGTTTCTTGACTTTCAGATGTTTCCAGATTTTCTTTTTTTAGGGTTGCTGGGGATCAAACTCAGGGTCTTGGTGCCAAGAATGCACTTTACACTGAACTATATTCTCAGTCTCTGGTGGCTTGACTTATAAATAAGAATAACAGCAATGGACTCCTTGAATTTTGTAGAAGGTGAATAGTACAGAGCATGAAAACAAATACTGAGTAACAAATATTTGTCATTAATTGTTGAGCACATTCAAAGGAGTAAAAGAGATCCAGGGATCAGGATTGGATAGGAAGAGCAGAGGACAGATGGTAACATTTAGGGGACTGGAAAGGAAGCAGACCAAGCCATAGTTCCACAGTTGGGCGGAGAAGAGCGGGTTTTAGGGAAGGCAGCCTGAATGAAGCCGTAGGAAGGCTTAGAGCCCTCGCTGGCTTCATTTCCTCCCTAGTTCTACGTGCGCCAAGGTTTGGTGACCGGTATCACTTCAGTCAGGAGAAGGGCATGTGTTTGGGCAGACCTTGACCACAATGGACGAAATGAACGCTCAGCACTGCATGATTTGTTTTAATGTAGGAGAAAGCGGCTCCACAGAAAGTTCATGTCTGAACTCTAGAAGACAATAAAGAATAGGAGTAGAGTTTTAGGTCAGAAGTCATTAGTTGTAGAGGTACAAGAGTCAACTCTCAAGAGCTGGGGCCCCTTAACTTTTCCATCTCTGGAGGATGTTACACCCTTGCGAGTCATAAGCATCACTGATCATTCTGACCTTCTCTAACAAAGCAAAAAAGCAAAGCAAAGCAAACCTTAAACAGAAAAAATCCAAAACTTTCTTTTTAGGGGGAAGAAAAAAAAAAAAAAAAAAGGTTCATCTGCTTCTTTCCTAGGTTCTGCGTCTTTTTCCTTGGCTTCCTTCTAAAGATAAAAATTTCAGCTTGCTCCTGGCTGCTTGTAATGAGAAATTTTTTTGACGAGATTTTTTTTTTTCTTTCTTTCTTTTTTTTAATCCAAGGGTTTTGCACTCTCCTTAAGCAAAGAAATCCTATTTCTTTGATACTTGGGATTGCTCTGGTTCTCTCCCTGCCCCACCTCTCCAAATCCAGAGACAAAAAAAAAAAAAAAAAAAAAAAAAAAAAAAAAAAAAAATGCGGACACAAAATCTCCCCAGCAGCAGCCCTTCCCATCCACCCCCGCAGCCCTACGGGGTCGCATGATTCAAGCTCACGCGAACACACCGCGAGCGCTCTCGACTTTTCTGGAGTCCAGACGTCCTAGGACTCACCTTGCCCCGTCCCGCTCCGTCCTTCTTCGGACCTGGGGCTCCCCATCCTACAGACCAGAGCCCAGCGGGGAGGTGGGCGGGCCGGGAGCGCTGCAGCCGGGCACCCCGGGGCGCTGCACCTGCGGGGCGGGGCCGGACCCCGCTGGGAGAGGCGCGCGGGCGCAGCGCCCCGGCCGCTCCGCTAGGGGTCTCTCTCGGGCGCCGAGCGGGGCGGGCCGGATCAGCTGACTCGCCGCGCTCGGAGCCCCGCCGCCGCGCTCGGCTCAGTCAGTTTCCTCGGCGGCTGTGGGCGGCAGCATCGGGAGCGGCGCTAGCGCGAGGTCCCCGGAGACGGCGGCGGCGGCGACCCGGACAGAGCAAGGGCGCGGCGGACCGCTTTCGCACGGCAGCCGGCGCACTCGGTGCTCCGCGCGAGGGGAGCGATGCTGCCCAGTGTGGCGCTGCTTCTACTGGCCGCCTGGGCGGCTCGGGCGCTGGAGGTGGGTGCCGCGCCTTCCAAGTGGGGCGGTCGGGCGCGAGGGAGGAGCCGGTGCACCCCAGGCTTTAATCTAGGAAAGCGGGGGCTCCGCGGAGGACCCCGCTCCCCCCGCCCCCGCCTGCGGGCGCCCTGCGCATCCCTGCCGCCGGCCCAGCCCTACCCTGGGGACGCGCGCTTCGGCCTCCTGAGGGGCAGCACTTGAGGGACGGGGGTTCTCGGGTCTCCCCCATCCTAGTCGGCGAGGTGAGGGCGGCGACCTTGCACACAGACCCCAGCTCGGCCGCCGCCTCGGGAGCGACATCCTCGGAGGCGAAAGACGTCCAGATGGGGGTGGTTAAGGGTTGAAGGGGGAAGGGGAGAGAAGCACGTGCGGAAAACTGAAAGCGCAGCGGCGTCCGCGGATCCAGTCCCGGCCCTTGCGTGCTGCCCTTCCCCGACAGAGAGTCGGGGTGGCTGTGGGCGCTGGGGGTCCCTTCGCTTCCTCTTTCCTTCTCCGCCCGGCCCCGCCCCTCCCCCTTTCCCTCCGCGGCCGCGGGTGGCGGCCGCCGGGCGAGACCCTGGCTGGAGTCGGCGTCGGGGTCGCGCCCCGCTTTCCGCAGGCAAACTTTGTGCATTTCCGCGTCTCCCTTTTGTGTAAGTTGGGAGAAACGGGAGGGGCTGGAGACTTGGGGCCACCTCACACCTTCCAGGAGCCCGGACGTCCCCGGGCGCGCGGAGCTGCTCCGGGAGGGGAGGGGAGGGGAGGGGAGGTCCCCGGGAACAAAAGCCGCGACACCTCGCCCCAGCCGCCGGGGTTGGGAGCCGAGCCGCCCGGGTCCGTGCGCCGCCACCAGGGATCCCAGCCCCGTGCCGCGCTCCAGTCCGGGAGGGCCGGGGTGCTGCGGGGCCCTGGCGGAGGTTCGTCCACCACCTCGGCGGGCTGATCTGTGCTGGCTGCGAAGCCCTTGGGGAGGGGTACGGGGGTGGGGAGTGCGGTGGAGGGGAGGCTCCGGCCGCCCCCTCCGGTGCATCCTAGCTGCCTGTTGTCTGATAAAGGCGCGGCCTCCTCGCTGGTAGCTCTACAAACTCTGGTTTAGCCCGGCTGGGGACGCAGGATGCTAGGGAGGGTGCGCAGCGTCCGTTTTTTTAGGGTGCAGATAAAAGGGTTGAGTAGAGTGAAGATTAGGACTGAGAAGATGGCGCCTCTGCAGTGCAGCAAAGAAAAGCTGTGTGGAGGCTGCAGCCTGGTGAAATCCACCCACCGCTAGGTGTATCGAACAAGGCATCCCATTCATCCAACTCCAGAACATTCACCGGCACCAAGGGAAAGGGACTGCTTTCCTTCCAGTCTAAGGTTGCTCAGAAGTTGTTTGAATGAGGCAGAGGAGATGGTATTTTGCATCCCGTGGGTACCCGTTCCCTGTCCTACCGTTTGCATTCTTCACTCTTTAGCCTCCCTCCCTCACCCCTACCTCCTGTAGTTTTCCAATCCTCCTCCCCCAAGAAAAACAATTTTACAGACAGGTGTTTTCCTGTGATTCCATGGAGGCCATGCGGACTGTCACACCACTATAATTTTTTCAGTCCAGGATTTACAAGGTCGCTGAACTTTTTCTCTCATACGATTTTCACCCACAAGTAGCTCAGGAATCGGCAGAGTTTTAGTTGAGACAGGTTGTTTTTAAAGAGAAAGAATTCGGTTTTCCATTTTTTCGAAAAGAGACAATTAAAGAAATTCTTATTTGTCTAATCACTTAAAATTTGTTTGTATAATTATTCCCATTTTCTTGAACTGTTTTACAAAAAAAAAAAAAAATACCATAACCTTTATTTTTGGAGCTTTGTCAAAGCTTAAGTATTTAACCTTCTTGAGAAATTACTTTCAACAAAAAAAGATGCGATGTGGGCTTCTCTTCTTGGCCCTACTTAAGGCATTTTCTTTTTCTGCCATCCTTCTGGAAATTTTCTCCATTTATTGTCACCTTTAAAGGGTGGAAGTGAGATTCCTATTGGAACATTTTGAAAAGTTGGTAGAAGGGTAGGAAACTGATACTAATGAAGGTTAAAGGGGATTCAAGCAGCACAGAAACCCCAAAATCACATGCTGACTGACGTTTTGTAGCGCTTAGAAAATAGATCCGTTTAGGTGGCTCTAAAAGAGAAACGAGTAAAAGTGACAGTCGTGGGGGTCTCTGTTTTCTTGGAACAGTTACCAGGGTTGATGCTTTTGCCTGGTGTATTCATTAAAGGCATAAGGAATAGATTTATCTGTTGATTTGCTTATTCATTCATTCTTCCTTTCTTAAGTTTTATTTTCCAGCCTTGAGGGTAATCTGGTTATAGTCTTCTTGCTTCAGTTGTCATGATTCATGGAGAAACCTGCCTGGGATGGTGGTCTGAAGGAACTGGGGGTTTCTTGCACATCCGTGGGAAGCCATGATAACTGGCAGGCTGAAAAGCTTCTCTGTTGTCAGCTAAGCAGCAGAAGCCTCTGATGGCACTTGGAAAACAGCGCTGTAGAGAATTTACAACATACAACCCTTGTTTCTTCTTGGAATTGAAAAAAGAGAAAGCAGTGTGCCAGATCATTTCTTAAATTAGGAACGACTGATCCTAAGAAGTGTTCAACTGATTATTAGTGTAAGGGAAAATGGAGAGGTTGTCTCCTTGTTGCTACAGGTTCCCCATCACTGTTAACAACACACCAGCGCTTTGTGTACAGTTACGGTGTCATGACATAGATTGTCATTTATCCTAGAAATAAGCATAGCTGTTTTGCGGTTGAAAAAGTGGGTAAAAGAAGTACAGTAAAATTCAGTAAAAATGCACATCATTTCTGCAAATTTTATTACCTCAAGATTGACAGATTATTTCATTAGTAATTTTTCCATCTACCTGTATGCAAAAATAAATCTGTGCAAACGTACTTTGAATGTGAGGCCACTAGCTGGGAAGATAGCTCAGGGGCACAAGTGCCTGCCTGAATGTGAGGCCACCAGAACGTGGGAAGTAGTTTGACTTTATGTCCCTTATTACTCATCCTCCCAAAAGTTTGTAGGATAAATACACCACCATATAATAATAAAGAAAATAGACTGTGTTAAGTACTGAAAAGAAAGTATGGATTCCATGGTGTTCTCAAAGTGTTCCAGGGTAAGTAGCTATATTTAAAGAGTTAAGGAACCATAGGATGAACTAATCCTAGAACATTTCCTAGTTGTAAACTTCCAGCTAGCTTTGGATCCCAGGTTTGGGACTGGAGGTTCATGGTTACCATGTGTAGTATTTGTTTACATACTTGTTTTCACATCTAACCACTCCCATGCGCATAACACAACACATCCACACACACACCCAGAAGCAAGAATATGTGGATAGGGCCTTTTGTCTTCATTTTTCTTAATTTTCTGTGCTGTTTGAGTCCTGCACAGGTAAGTTTCTTGATGAAATAATGAACAGGTGTGGGATTGCTTTGATTAAGTTCTTTTTCTAATCACCAGGGAAAATTATGTTGATTTTTCCTTTGGGGCCAGATCCAATCTCTGACCTCTCAGCTCTGATGAACCAAACCATCTTTTCTTTCATGAAGCTTCCAATCTTCTGGGGAAGTCAGATAATAACTATAGGTGCATGAATGATGACAGGTGTGGGTTATGTCCTGGAGGAGCAGGGAATTATAAATAAAGAGGTGGGGAGATGAATGCAGACCCAAGAGCCTTGTAGTAACATCTTCAATAGTGTGTTGACCAAGAGACTGCTTGAATAAAAGCAAAGAGGGATCCCAACAAGAGGATGGGGAAATCCAACATTTTTAAGTGCTTTTAACAGCATTATTAATGAGGAGTTCTGAAAATTGATTGCACTTCAGAATCCTGGGGATTAAAAAGAACCCCACTATAGTCAGGACTCTAACCAGTACCATTAAATGTAATTCCTGGGAGCAATGGCTAGGCACTGGAATTAAAAAAAAAAATCTGTGTGAATAATTCTTACATTCAACCAGCTTTTGGAGATGAGGGACAAATCCATCCATTTGAATGGCATACTTGGTACCTTTTTAGAATTTTAGTCAGCATTCAGGTTTGTCTGAAAGAAAGTCCCGTGTCAGAAAGGCTAAATAGATCAAGACATATGGAGAAAGGTACAGGAAAATACTTGCTGTTTTTTCGGGCTTTCATCTCCTCAAAGCTGTTACTCAGTAACATTCTGTAGCAAAGATTAATATCACATTCTTGTCATTGGCCCAGAGCCCCTTGGGTGTTAGAGGCTTAATCTACCCTTTCATGAAGCACACTGTACTGATGAGGTCATTGGCCAGTCAGTGGTCCCAGCGTCAAGCTTTAACCACGTCTACCATTTGTTCTGTCCCTTCTTCCTCCTCTACCTCCCTTCCTTTCCTTCCGTCTTTCTTTCGCTGCTGTGTTTTTATCTTTGTTTTATTTGACTAAAATCCTTTCACTTTCATAATGGGATCCCAAATCCACAAATACTGTGGAGTGCCGATAGCTGCCAAATATCTGCTACAGAACTGTGAAATACTTTCACCCTTCGAGACTCACAGCCTGTGTCACAGTACACAGCTCAGCCCTCAAGAATGGGTGGAAGAAAAAGCTGGCAGGCAGGTGAAGCTAAGGCGAAGGAATGAGCATGCACATCCCCTGGGTGTGTAAGGAGTTTAAGCAAAAAACCCTGTCTTCCCCCTTTATTGTTATTGAAAGAAAAGCAGACAGTGCCTAGAGTCTCCAACTGAGTTTGCAGATGAAAGCCTTAGTGAAGCAGAGATGTTACATAACAGTTATTTTCAGTTTAATGTGAATGAAATAACAGTTTCAGTGAGAACACAAGTAGATTTCTTTGGGGGAAAAATTGATGAGTATACCTCTTCAAATTGATCTATTAGTAACTATAGTTCTTTTTTAATTTTTAAAAAATCTTTTATCTATTTGGTGCAGTGTCTCACTATACAGCTTGTACACGGAGTAATCCTGCTGGATCAGCTTCCGCAGCACTGGGATTACAGGCATGTGTCACCAAGCTTGGTTTCGGTGGTCATCTTGGCACAGGGCCAGCACATCATGAGGTACCGGGGATCAAACCCAGGTCCTTGTGCTTGCCAGACAGGTGCTTAGACCAACAAGCTATCTCCCCAGCTTCCTTGCAACTCTTTAGTAATAGAAAGTCACTCCAAACTCTGGATGTGTTTGTGTCAATTAATAGCTTTTGAGAAAGTGATGCATACTAGGCTAGCTAGCAGACTGTCCAAATAAGGAGACGGAGGACTCGAATTCAGATGTACTCAGTCTTTTAGTGGGGAGCAAAGAGGAACCTTTATTTAGTTTTATTTTGTGTGGCTGCATTTTGAAGAGCCATGCAATGCATATTTAGCTTAAACATTGATGGAGTTATAACTATCTTTGAAAAAGAGATAGTAACTGAAATGGGTAAAGTGAGAGGTTTCTTAATGTTCAGTTCAGTGGAAAGAATGGCAAATGTTTCTGCATCGATAATGTGGATTTTGATTTTGGATGTGATATGAGACCAGTAATGCTGAGTCATTGAGTGTTTCTTAGGTCTAAAGGAAGAGACAGTATTGCACAGTGTGTTAGTTAGCTTTCCGTTACTGTAACAAAATACTTGATAATAAAATTAAAAAGAAGAAAGGTTTATTTTGCTGCACAGTTTTTGGAGGATTCAGTTCATGGTAGGTTCACCCTATTACTTTGGCATGTGGCAGGGAGTATTTGATGAAGCAGACTATACTCATCTCCTGGTGGTCCACAAGGAAAAAGAAGAGGAGACTCATGTCCCATAATGCCCTTCAAGAGCATGCTTCTCTGCAGCCAAACATTGCATAGTGCCCACCTCCAGAGGCTCCGCTACCTCCTAGCAGTGCAATGCTATTGGGCCTTTGGGGACCCATAAGATCCAGACTATAGCACACTCATCCAGAGATGAGACAGAGGCAGAGTTGCTTTGGACATAAATCCTGGCTCAGATATTGAAAGGCCACGGAACCACTCTCTGCAACCTTGGTAACACCCAGGGTTAACCTCCCCAACCCTTGTCCTAAGGCTTACTACATCCAGGCAGAGATGAGAAGAGCTAAGCAAAGACCCCTGAACCTGGAATTCCAAAGTTGCAGATTGGGGCACGAGTGCATCTTTCGTTTGCTGGACTCTGAGTGCTCAGTATTTAGACTGTGCCTCGTCCCTCCAGTGACAGTGTGACACGGTAGGCGGATGTGTGCCTCTGATGCAGTTGACCTGACTCAGCACTCTTTTGGTCATGTTGTCAGTCCTGTCTGAGGACCCCCCCTCCCCCGTGAGGTGCCCCAAAACAGTGCAGCATTGTAAACCCCTACATTTTCTCCCCCAAGGGCTAGGGCTGTTTTCTTTTTTCAGGCACAAGCACACTCGCTCTCAGAGTACCATCACATACATAAACTTGGCTGCTTTTTCCTGAGTATTGCATGCCATGTTCAATTTTTCTTTGTCACGCACAAGAACCTAGAAATGTGACCTGGACCTGCAACATGCATGGTAACAGCTCTGTCCCCTTTTTAGCTATTGACTATCATCAAAGTTTGTGTTTTGTTAAATGTAGATAGTGATATTTTCAGTGTTGTTGAGGATTAAATTGCTATATATGTAAAGTGCTTAGGACAAGCACATAAACTTATATGGTGGTCTGGATAGCTCGTATTGGTGCTACACATGACGATTGTGTGCAGTAATGTTTGTCTCACCTTTGAAAATATAAGGTTTATAAGTTTGAAAATTCTATAAGCTGGTTTTAGTCATTAACAACTTAGAAGCAGGGCATGGTGGCGCATGCCTGTAATCCCAGCACTTGGGAGGCTGAGGCAGGAGGATCAGTGTGAGTTTGAGACCAGCCTGGGCTACAAAAATGAACTCAAGGCTAGCCTGAACTGCATAGCGAGACCCTGACTCAAAAAGACCAAAACAAACAAACAAACAAACAAAAAACTATTTAGTTCATTTACTTATCAACTTAAGACCATTTCAAGAACTTAGTTTTATAAAGATGAATAAATTTGACTTAAATATAAAAAAGATATAGGCCAGATGAATTTTTTAAAAATCTTGTTATAAAATTTCATTTATTAAAATATATAATTTTTAATTTCACTTGGCTTTTTGGAAAATATTAAAACAAATCATGCTCATTGAAAAGTTTAACAAATGTACAAAAAACTTATGTAGGTTTTATACAAATGGGAGAGAGTATTATTTTTAAATGTTTTTACACACTGGCACCTGGTCAAACATTTGTAATACTGAGCGAGTTTGCATACTGGCTTGATTAGTAACACACTATTGACGATCAGCTCTGTGCAACAAGCTACCAACAAGCTCAGTTTATTTTTCAGCAAAAATTTTTTTCTTAAAAAAATGAATAAGTAGATTTTGCCAGTTGGAGCAGAAATGGAATGTTTTGAATGCCAGCAAAAGAGCTCTGGCGCTAGACTGCGAGCCTGGAGTGATCTTCACCCAAGGTGAGGAAAGCAAAGAGCAGATTGTTTGAGAGCCTGGTATTGCTGTAAAGAAATGAGGGCTGGCCCGGTAGCCCAGTGGACTAAAGCACCTGCTTATGCAGAGCTCAGCAACTGGGCTTTGATTGCCAGCTTAGGGCACGCTGAGATGCCGAATGAGACTGGGTGTGGTGGGGTGCACCTGCAATCTGAGTGCTTGGGAGTCTGAAAACAGGAAGATCAGCATGAGTCTGATCTGTATAGTAAGACCCTGTAGACCCTGTACTAAATACATTTAAAAAAAAAAAAAATAAAGAAAAAAGAACCGAGGTTCAATATAACATGAATTTATATAACCAAGCTTGTTATGGCTATCACATCTCTAAAGCTTTAAAGTGATCTACTGCTTAATGAAAATAACATTTTTAGCAAGAAAAAAAAGCCTCTTTTGCTCCTAGGATGAAAGGTTCTCAATCTCAATTTGGAAATTAGGCTAAAGATACTTGAAAGCTTGGTAAGAAGCTTTGAATGAAATGAGGATCCTGTGCTTGTTAGGATGGACACTTTGAAGGATCGAGAGCCAATCTCCCAAGGAGTCCATGTGGGTCTTTGCTAACAGCTTATGTGCTTTTGATTGGCCTGCCCAGCCACAGACGCCAAGAGTCACGCATGCTCTTATAATTACACAGGCCATGTTTGTAACAAATTCCCTCCTTAGATTAGATATCGTGAAGAATGAGAGAGAGGTCCCACAGTCACAGGTGCAGGGTCAGTGAGCAGTGGTAAGGAAAGGCAGGGTAAACATTTCAGAAAAAGGGGAAAGAATAAACCCATTTTTCAGACAAATGGATCTTGATGAATGCAGTAGTGATTCTTAAGGTCTTGAGTCACTTGAATTTCCTAATTTGCAGGTGGTCTCTGTTTTCCTTTTTTCAGATGAAAACTGATATTAAAAAGACAACTTGCTACTTGAGTTTTGGTGATTTTGTTGGTATGAAGTTGTTTTCTGCTGATTTGTCTTGTGCTCTGAGCTTTGAAAGTCACATCCTATTTCACTGAAAAATACAGATATCTTTAATAATACAGACTGACAGATTATTTTCAGCCTTGAAGGATACTTAAAGAGGCTGAGATCTGTTATGTAAAGGAAAGTCATTTGGACTGAGTGAAGAAGCACTATCACTCCTGTTGTTTTGCTAGATTTCAAAGGTATTTTTTTTTTTTTTCTGTGGGTTTTTTTTTTAGGGAAGGGTCTGCTGGATGTTCAGGGTCTCAGGACCAGATCAGACTCACAGTGATCAGCCTGTTTACAGCCTTCCAAAAGCTGGGATTATATGTGTGCACTACCACGCCCAATCTCAGTTGCTGTCTCAGCACATCCTGGGGGCAGGGCTGGCAGGCAGGCTCAGGGATGGAACCCCTGGCCCCGGAGCCTGTTTGCAGGCATTTCAATCTGCTAAGCCAGCCTAAAATCTTTGTTGTTTGTTTTTTTGGTGGTACCAGGGTTCAAATTCAGGACGTTGTGCTTGCCAGAGAAGCACTTATTCCACTGAGCTATCTCCCCGGCCTAGATTTCAAAGTTTTAATGACTGTAATAAATTTGGACACCATGGAAATATTTTACAGGGACAAAAACAAGAGATTTAATCTTACTCTTGAGATGCACTAGTGTGGTTTAGACTGTTACCTCATCTCCACTTACAACAAACTTGTACTTCATTGCTATTTCACAGTAAAATTAGTGAGGTAACATATTTCAGTTTTATAGTCAGAATAAAAAATGATATTTTCTGTTATGGTCTGATTAGCCCCCCAAAGTGCTTTTTATATCTGCTTATATTGTTTGATGAATATTCAGAAACAAAGCATAGTTACATTGTCTCTTTAAATGTCACTGCTTAGTTATTTTGCTTGTAATTGAATTGATAAGCTTACGTGCTAATAATTGATCAGAACTTTTTTTTTTTGGTGGTACTGTAGGTTAAACTCAGGACCTTGTGCTTCTCAGACAGGTGCTAATGCCACTGAGCTATCTCCTCGATCTAATAAGAACTTATTTCTTAATCATGTTGATATT
>PVKN010021153.1:0-15639 GCA_004027915.1 Capromys pilorides
AAAAAAAAAACACTGGAATGACAAGCGTCCGGAGCGAGGGGTCTTGGTATACACAATGTAATTGTAGCATTTGAGGCAGGCAGGAGGGCTGCTGTGAGGCCAGCCTGGGCTACACAGTGAGTTCAAGGTCAGACTGAACTACATAGCAAGAGGGGCTGGCCAGATAGCTCAGCAGCTTTAAGCACCTGTTTAGGCAGATGCAGGAAGTGGGATTCGATCCCCAAACACCATGGCAGCCCCGTCCTCGGAGCACACTGAGACAGTGACTGAGACTGGGCATGGTGGTGTGCACCTGTGATTCCAGTGCTTGGGAGGCTGAAAACAGGAGGATCATTGCAAGTCCAATCTGTGTAGTGAGACACCGTAGGCCCTGTACTAAATACAAAGAAAGAAAGAAGAAGAAAGAAAGAAAGAAAGAAAGAAAGAAAGAAAGAAAGAAAGAAAGAGCCGGGTGTGGTGGTGCACACCTATAATCTCAGCACTTGGGAGGCTGAGGCAGGAGGATCAGTGCAAGTTCGAGACCAGCAAAAAAAGAAAGAAAGAAAATGAACTACATAGTTTTTTTGAGACCTGGTGTATAAACTGGGTCAAGTCTAGGCACTGACTAAAGGGCTGTGACTATTGTAGGGACTCGAGTTAGACTATTCGACCTAGATTTCCACTTACCCTCAAGTCAGGGTTTAGCAGAGTGCTCACCTATTTCTCTCCTAGGCACACTGATGGCCGGGCCAGTGTCATATGCCTCTGTGAGGTGAATGGAATTAGGAGGGCTGAGACATGGCGGAGTGCCCGCCATGCCCTAAGCTCCTCCTCAGATGTCTTTCATCACAGTCGGTCCCCTGGTGCCTGAGAGCTGATGGCCACCCTCTAGATCATTACAGAATAGATGGGAGAATGGGGGCTTGTGGTGTGGGACAGCTGGGGTCTCCCCAGGAGACATAATCTGTCTGTGATTCAGACAAAAGCACATGCTGGGGCCCCCAACGGGGTCAGGTAGGAAATAACTCACCACAAAGTAGAAGAGAATCCAAATATGGGAAGTTGCTCTGGGCCAATTGGGCAAAGGCATGGGGGAGATCTCGGTTTCATGACCATAGCCTAGAGCGACCCTTGGACTAGCTTGACAAAGCTGAGGTACTTGTATGTGGGTGCTAGAGCTCTTTTTCCTTAACTCCTGAGGCCCTCCAGGTACACGGAGCGCAGTCATCATAACTTCCATGACATAGGATGCCTGATTCCATTTTCCTTTTCTGACCGCCCCCCCACTCATCTCCTTCTCCCCCCGAATGTGTGGATCCTGAACATTTTCTCTTATGGGTTTCATGCATCTGCTTTGTTTTCCAAAAACTAACCCTTGCACTAATCACTACTTTCTGCCCAGCCTAGGCTCATGGCTGTGAGTGTAAGCAGTTGTTCTTTGCTGCTACCCCAAGTCTCTGACCTGCTGTCCATCTCTCAGGATTTCCCTGCACGTTCCTCTGGGCCAGACTCCAGGTGTGGGCTTTGGGGTCCCATGGTGTTCTGCTCAGTTCTACTCCTCCCCCCACATTGTCACCAGCACTTGAGAGTACTGTTCTTTCTAATTTGTGATAGGTGTGAAGTTGCACCTTGTAGTTTTAATCATTGCTAGCTTAGCCCTATCTTCCCTGCTGGATTATAAATCTGTGGGAGCATCAGGCTCATGCAGAAGACATAGCTGTGTCCTGGGACCTCTCAGTCCCTCCCAGTAGTAGGTGCCTCAGCCTTGGAATGCATGGCCTGTTCACCTCATAGCCCTTCTGAGCTTGAGCTGGACTCTCAGGGGAAGCAGAGGCACTGTCAGGAGGGAGGAAACTTTGGAAGAACAGTTCCACTAATGTCTTGGGAAGCCACAGGCCAAGCGGAAATTCTCTAACAACTCCCAGGAGTCCCCGGAGGGAAGGTGAAAGGGCGAGTGTTCCCACAGAGCAGGAGAACGGCTGATTGGTTTCAGAGGTTGGTGTCTCCTCATGTGGGAAGCACACACTCCACTTAGGCCAGTGAGGCTCTGGCAGGAGCCACCAGGCAGAATCCACCAGACAGGCTCAACTATCAAAGGACCCTGGCACATCCACTATAGGGTAGCTGGCCTGAACAGAGCTTTCTCATATCTGGTTAATGTGAGTAAAACTTGGGATAAGAGAAACACCATGTGCTTGAAACTATTCCAACCAAGCCTCCCTGGGGCTTCCGCAGAACCCTGAATGTCAAGCACCTGGAAGATGCTCTGCTGCTGGAAGCCTCAGTCTCCTCATCTGTAACACAGACACAACAATAGCTTCCCTCTGGTGATACCTGAACTAATGTTCGCAGTACTTGAACTGATGGAAAATGCTTAGGATGTCACCCAGCTTGAGTAAGCCCTGGGAGCACCTGGCTTTGAAAGACCCAGGCTTGGATCTGAGAGAGCCAAGAGTCTGTAGGGGCAGACGGCCTGGACTTCCTTGGCCAGGAATCCGTGTCACCCTGTGGTTTCGTGTCCCTAGCTCCCATAGGATCCTCTTAGGACTTAGTTACCTGCATACCCTCATTCATTCAGTCCGCAAACTGAACTCAGATCACCCAGTGACAGACGAGCCCCAGACCTTGCCCTCCAGGGGCTTGAAGCCCGTGAGAGACAAAGACCCTGCATAGAGCAGAGGGACCATCAGGAGGAAAAACACCAGCAATCCAGGGAGTAGAGAGGTCACCAACTCCGTATACCCCCTCCTATCATGTTGGTTTCAGCCTCACTTTTCTCATCTGAAAAATGGGACTCACAGAGTGTTTTCAGGTTTAGTGAACAAATGGGAAAGAGTGGGGAGAACTTTATAGACCTCAAAGTACATCTTGACAGATGATCAAGAAAAAAGAGAAGTTTTCCTACAGGGAGATGTAATGGTCAGAGGGATCTGCCTCCTGGGCCAGTTTAAAATCCTATGTTTTAGGAGTTATTAAAGGAAAGGAATGATGATCTTAGGGCACATGTGCTGGGCAGGGGCAAGGCGGGGCCCCTTGGGAGGTGATGATGGAGTTGAGTGTGGCTGCTCATCCTGTCCTCTAGACCGTGGGGGCCATCTGGGGGAGGGAGTGTGTGGAGAGCCGAGCCAGGCCCCGAGCTCAAAACTCCTAACATCATCCCCCTCCAAAAAAAAAAAAAAAAAAGAAGCCAAGGGAATCCAACACTGCTTTCTCCCTAGCTAACCTCACAGGGATCCAGAGGTCAGGGAGCCGGGGCGTAGGGGCGCAAGGCTCACTGCATCTGCTGAAGGTCTCTTAGTTGAGGACAGACAAGGCTGTGGGACCGGGTGTGGAAAGTGCCGTGGCTTCACTGAGGCAGATGTGAACTCTGCCTTCCCCACACCACAGCCTTGCGGGCGCATCAGGGCCACAAGCAGATCCACAGTACTGGGCTCCACAGAGGCTTTGTTTTGTTGTTCAGCCAGGCCAAGAGCGTTGGATTATTGCTGTGCTCTTAAACCACAAAATGGCAATCTCCTCGCAATCTACTTGCAGGCAGAGGGAAGAGACAGAGAAGGAGCCAGCACATTGCTTTTCTATTAAGGGCTTGTGGTAGCCAACCCCCAAGATTGCTCTCTACTGGTCCTTGATTCTTGGTGTTCCTGCCTGTATTAGTCAGCTTTCTCCACTGTAGTACACAGTATAAGAAGCTCACAGCATAAAGGAGAAAAGGTTTAATTCATTCATGGTTTCAGTTCAGGATCAGCTGGCTCCAGCACAGAGACACCACGGCAGAGCAAAACTGTTTAGTTCACGGTGGCCAGGAAGCGGGAGGGAAGGAGGCCAGAGTAGAAGTGATGAGGGACCAGATACACGCCCTCTGAGGCCATGCCTGCAAGACTCACCCAGAGGCACCTGGAAATGTGCTCCACCAGGCTCTGGGGCAGATCTCAGAGGCAGTCCAGTTGAAACTCCGCCTTAATCACCACAATGCTCTTACAGAATCCGCTTCCACATTGAATAAGGCCAACAACTAATAAGGTGCCTGGGCAAAGACCAAGATATTTTGGGAAAAGTAGAGTATGACCTCTGAAGCTGGGTCATAAAGGACACTGTGTGCTCCCCCTTACTCTCTCTAGGACCTCATGCTCTGAAGGAAACCAGCTGTCTCACCACGAGTACACGCAAGGTGTTCTGTGGGGCTCTCCACGTAGCATGGAGGGGAGGTTTCCACCAACAGTCGGCATCAACTTACGGCCATGTGAGCCAGTTGCTTTAGAAGGAGATCCTCCAGCCCCAGTCAGCGTGCAGATAGTTGTAAACCCAGCCAACACCAACCCATCCCAACAGGGATGTTGGCTCGTCAACCTTTAAAATACACAGATTTAACTCCACTCAGCTGGGCTGCTCCTACGTTCCTGGCCCATTGTAATTGTGTGAGGTGATAAATGTCTATTGCTATTTCAAGCTAAATTGGGAGGAATTTGGGTTTTTTAAAACTTTATTTATTTATTTATGTTATAGCCGGCTCAGCCTGCCCTGGAGGTGGGGCTGGTGCAGCATGTGGTGCCAGGGATCAAACCAGGGTCCCTGTGGTTGCCTAAGCAGGAGCTTTAGACCACTGAGCTATCTTGCCAGTCCCTAGGAGGAATTTGTTAGGCGGTAACAGATAACTAATCCAGGTGACCACTCAGCAGTGACACTCATCATTTTCACTCACATGTGGCATCCTTGCCATACAACCATGTATAGCTGCAAGGGAGTCTGGGAAATGTAGTCTTTATTTGGGCAGTCATGTACCCAGCTAAAACTTCTACAATTGAACTCCTTTACTTAATCACTTCTGCAAAGTCCCTTTTTCTGTGTAAGACATATTTACAGGTTCCAGGGACTAGGACCTGGACATCTTTTGTGTGTTCATGTGTGTATATGTGTGTGGCAGGTTCAGCCCACTCTGGGGGTGGTGCTGGCATGACAAGTGGTGCTGGGAATTGAACTGTGGTCCCTGCACTTTGCCTAACTTTGAATATCAGGCATTTTAGACCGCTGAGCTATCTCACCAGCAGGACATCTTCAGTGGCTCTTTTTTTTTTTTTTTTTTCCCCTGATGCTATAGATAAAACTCAGAATCCTGTGCTTATCAGGCAGGTGCTTATGCTGTTAAGCTATCTCCCTGGTCCCTACCAGGACATCATTAGGAGTTAATGAATCTTATATATGAATAACAATAGGAACTTTATTCATAATAGCTGAAAATTGGCTAAATTTCCTTCCATGGATGAGTGGTTAAACAAACAGTGGTACATCCATAGCACTGACTTCTACTCAGAAATAAAAATAAATGAACAACCAAAAAAATAAAGTAAAAAGAAATGAACTATGCATGCACACAGCTTGGATGAATCTAAAAAAATTATGCCTAGTGAAACAAGCCAATATTAAGAGGAGATATGCATATATATATATATATATATATATATATCCATTTACCTAACACTCAGGAAATGACATTATTATAGAGATGCAGAGTAGAGAGAGAGGTATGGAGGAATTAGGAATAGGGGTTAGGAAATGGCCAAGAGCAAAAGCCTTGTGGCAATGGTGCAGTTGGGTATCTTGGTTGTGATGGTGCACATGCAAAGTGATATAGGTGGTAAAACTGTCTAGACCTGCAGGGCTGGGGAGATAGTTCAATGGAATAAGCACTTGCCTGGCAAGCACTGGGGCCTGAGTTCAATCCCCAGTACCACCAAAAATAGAAAAAGAAAGAAAAGAAAGAACTCCTTCTGTACATGTGCGCACAGAGAAGTGCATGTTTGCTAAAGTCTGGATAAGCTCTGTGGACTGTACCACAAGTTCCCCAGTTTGGTATCTCACTATGGTTGTAGAAGACATTAATGTTGGAGAAGGCTTGGGGAAGACTGCAAGGATCTCCCTGTAGTTTGTACTTTGTTACTTCCTGTGTCTATGATTAAATCAAAATGTGCTTTCTCTTTTAAATTGCTGGACTGCCAGACGGTAGATGTGGGTTCCGGATTCCAGTCCTGATTCTTTCCCTAACTTGCTCTTTAGCCTGCGGTAAGTCCCTGGTTCTCTCTAAGACTGTCTGCCTTCTGTGAAAGTTTGTTTTGCCTTATGTCACAAGTTTTCTAGTGCTTAACAACCTTCGGATGCCAACGATGAGATCCAGTTGGGCTTCCTATGGCGAGGACCCAGGAAATTTTCCAGGGAAAGGCTGCTGCTAGCGCTGGGCTATCTGAAGGGAACTGTGATACAGGGGAAATGAAACTCCCAACCTGAAAGGTATTCAGGATGAGCTCATGTTCTGTAATACTGAAGAATGAACTTTAGGAACAAATGGAGGTTAAGAACAGAATATTTAAGGACCGGGAAGATAGCTCAGTGCCTGGCAAGCCCAAAGTCCTGAGTTTGATCCCTGGTACCACCAAAAAAAAAAAAAAAAAAAGAGCAGAATATTTGTTTTTCTTTTTTTAAAGTTTATTTATTTATTTATTTTTAAACCTCATTTATTTATTTACTTGTGTTCTGGCTGGCTCAGCCTTCCCTAGTGGTGGGGCTGCTGCAGCATGTGGTGCCGGGGATCAAACCGCAGTCCCTGTGGCTGCCTAAGCTTGCCTAAGCAGGCGCTTTAGACCACTGAGCCATCTCGCCGGCCAGAGAGCAGAATATTTGTTGAGGGAAAGAAAGCTTCTGTCAGAGAGAGGGACAGAAGCGGGGGGCATGTGGGTTGTCCCCAGGAAGCTATCTCTTCCAGGGAATTTTACAGAGTAAAACCATGTGATGAGGCGGGTCTAAGGTGGAGAACATGGGAACTTGCTTAAGGGGGCAGGAGGTGGGACAAAACTGTGGTCAACCAGTGAGATCACAAGCACCATTGCTCAAGTAAAATTGATTAAATCCAGAACCAAATGGGGAAGAGAGTCCCGTAGCAATAGGCACAAATACAGAACAGGACTTTATCTGGTAGCCAGCCAGTAGCAAGTGGATTAGTGACTCTTCCTGGCTTCCTCAACGTGATGATCAATCCTGGATGCTTATCTTTAGGGAGGCCGGCATTTATTTGACTTTGGTCTTTAGGTCTGGCCCATAGCAGGAGCATCCATCCCTCTTGCAGTTGTAAGGCATCTTGTCTTTTTTTTTTTTTTTTGTCTTTATTTTTTGAGACAGGGTCTTACTATGCAGTTCAGGCTGGCCTGGAGCTCACTTTTGTAGCCCAGGCTGGTCTCGAACTTGCACGCATCCTCCTGCCTGAGCCTCCCAAGTGCTGGGATTACAGGTGTGCACCACCATGCCCAGCTTAGGTATCTTGTCTTCCATGCTGTCTCCTTGACAGCCTGGCCCTGCCTGACTGCCTATATATTTCTCTCTAATTTAGCTGCCTACAACAGTGGGACCTTCTGTGCCCTCCTCCCTTGTCTAAAGGTGGACAACTGGAACCTGCATGCCCTCTCTCTACTGGCCGTCAGGGCTCCCCAGCAGGGCTGAGTTCCGGTTGCCAAAACAGGAACTTGCTGAATAGCACATGCTTCCCCTGTGGCGAAGTACCTTGTGCTTCCCACAGTGTGTCCCCAGCCCACTCCACTACTAAAGCTGTCTGGAATTGCAATCCAAATATACCCACCCTCCAGGTCTGCTGCCCTTCAAGCCAAGTGAGAATCCCCAGATGCAAAACAAGTACCAGCTGTGTCCCAAGGGCAGGGGGCTGGTGTGGCTGTGCCACGCCAGGGCCTCGGCATCAGGAGGAGGCTGTACCAGAGCAAAGGACAGCTACGGCGGGAGCCTCACAAACCCAGGCGCCTGGTGGTGGAACCCCTATCCTCCATGGAGACCAAGTCCCAAGAGGCATTCTCCATATCTTCTCCTGTCACCCAAGACCACATTCCCTTTTTAACCAAGAAAGTGGCCCTAAAAGGATTGTGGTCACTTTTTTATCAGGTCTGTGGTAGAGGCAGTGGACACAGTTCAGGCGCCTCCAGTTCCCCACAGACCCAAGTGACAATGACAAGGATAGCACAGTGGCACTGGTGTCACTGCAAGACCTTCCAAACTTAGAGACAGATGGAGAAAGAGCCCTATGTGGTGTCTTGAGCCCAGTGTACGCCAGGCAGTGTGGTCCCTGGGAAGGAGCGCTGGGAGGGAGCCCAGCCACCGACGCCCTGGGCCTCACCCTAGGGTGTTCATCCTCCCCGATGATGGTCATCCTCAGGGTCTGCTCTGAGTCTCAGCAATGTTCCACAGCAGGATCATGGGACAGGATATGGAAAAGGGCCTCACAGACCACAAACCATAAACAATGTTAGTTTTCTGGGGATTTCATGAAGGGAAAGGCCTGTTCTTGCTCCAGCTGCAGCCCAGAGCCTGGCACGGGGCCTGCTGCAGGGAGAAAGCTTGTTGAGTTAATGAATGGGTAAATGAATGAATGAATCTGGATAGGCCATCTTGTGTAGCCATTCAATCCAATGAAGTATCGCTAAGGGCCAAGTACACATAAGGGACAAGGGTGGCTTAGGGAAAGTCACCAACAAGAACACAGGATTTTTATGCTTAAGGGCTAGTGGCATAGGCTGGGCATTGTGGTACATGTGCACGCCTGTAATCCCAGCACTCTGGGAGATTGAGGCAGGAGGATTGCAAGTTCAAGCCCAACAACTTTGCAATTTAGTGAGACCTTGTTTCTTTTTCTTTTTTTTAATTTTATGTATTTGATACGGAGTCTACTACACAGTTTAGACTCATAGTGTCATATTGATCCTCCTGTTTTCAACCTCCCCAGCGCTGAGATTATAGGCATGTAGCACCAAGCCAGGTTTTGGTGGCTGGCTCAGTGTGCCCCAGGGTGAACCTGGTGCCTGGGATTGAACCCTGGTCTGTGTACTTCCCTAAACTGGAGCTTAGGCCACTGAGCCATCTCACTGGCCCTAATGCTTCTTTCTTTCTTTTTTAAATCTATCTATCTATCTATCTATCTATCTATCTATCATCTATGTATTTATGTTATGGCCGGCACAGCCTGCCCTGGGGGTGGGGCTGACGCAGCATGTGGTGCCGGGGATCAAACTGCATGGTTCCTGTGGTTGCCTAAGCTAACTTAAGCAGGCGCTTTAGATTGCTGAGCCATCTCGCTGGCCCCCACTGCTTATTTTCTTTTCCATTTTTAAACTAAGTCTCAGGGTTCGATTGCATGCCGCGCCAGCCCCGCCTCCCTGGTATAGGTTGAGCCAGCGAAAGAGTCCCAGTGGCCTAGCGCTAATGAGTCTGGGTCGGGTGGTGCACGTCTGTAATCCCAGCACCCACGAGGCTGAAAACAGGAGGATCACTGAGCTGCGTAGTGAGACCCTGCACCAAACACATAAGTAAAGAAAAGAAAAAGAAGGAAAGAAAGAAGAAAAGCAAGGGGCTTATAATGATAGTTTAGTGTGAATGATACAGTTTCCAGCTGCTGCGTGTGGCGATGGCTGCGCAGCAGTGCCCAGGAAGCGCCCGTCCTCCCTCTGGGTCGCGCTCTCTCCCACCACCGCAGCCAGGTCGTCTTCGGTGCAGTGGGCGCATGCCGCCTCTTGCTTTCCTCTCAGAACATGACCCGGTTTCCTTATGGGGAGCCGCTCCTCATTGCTGGCTCAGACTCTGCCCTGCGGTCTAGGGCTTGACGCATGGCCGTGGACCCAGCCCAGGGGAACTCTGTCTTCCTCTGGCTATTGGTCATGGGTTCTAGGATGAGGATCCAGCGGCCCATGTCAGTGCCTTCAGATTATACTCGGGACTGAGTTTATTAGAATAATAGGGTATAATTCCTTACCACTGGGCCACTGTGTGGGGGAACATCCACTCATGCACGTGGCCACGGTGCAAGGGGCAGGGGGCAGGGGGGATGAGTGGACGTAGGGATGGAGACCAAGGGCCCCCAATACTGCTTGCATTAGCACTTGATCCAGCCAGGCCTGAAACTCCACATCTACCCTGGACTTGCACCAATATGAGTCAATAGAGTCCATTGTTTCTTTAAACCTCTTGAGTCAAGTTCTTGTCCGTTGTAAAAAAGAAAGCCCTGATTAACGCAATCGTCTCCACAGATACAGCCCAGTAACACCCTTGCCGCGGCACCTTCCCTTGAAGCCGCCGTGGCTCCTCCTCTTCCCCCCCCTCTCACTCTCCCCACTCATCTGCTTTTTCTCCTCTCTAGTGGTCTCCCGCATCTCGAGCCACTTCAGCAGGACTCGAAGCCCTTTCCCGCAAGCTTTCCCCTGGGCCAGGCGCACAGCATGGATCCAAACCCAAGCCAACCCCAAAGATATTTTTTGACAAAGACAAATGTTATCCAGAGATGGCTAAAAGAGAAGCAATCCGCCGCGGGGCACTGTCTTCCCTTACCACCGGAGCAAAATGTCCAACACCCACAAAATGGAGGAGTGGCTTATTTTGGCTCATTGTTTGTAGAGGATTTCTTTTATCAGATTTTATTGATATATTTTGGATGTACATAATGATCCCATTCATCGAAGAGGATTTGCACCTGCGCATGATGTAACTCGATTTTCCCATCCTCCTCTCCTTTCTTCAATCCCTCCCATCTTCTCCATTTATAAAAGCTTTGTTTCCATTTTTTTTCCTCCTTCTTTCCTCATTTTGAGTTTTACTTTTCCCTCCTTTCTCCTTTTCCCCTCCCCTTCAGGGGTTTCATTCCATGGTCAGCTGGCTCCAAGGCAGGGTGGGGCAGCCCAGAGGCCTGGCAGAGGGTTGCTCAAGGACCAGCAGGCAGAAGGCAGAGAAAAGGATCAAGGGAAGAGGAGGGAGAGCTCCCTTCCAGGCCACACTCTCAGACCGGGCTTCTCTAACCAACCGCCTTCCACCTTTTCTTTAATTTTCTTTTCCAGGATCGGGGTTTGAACTCACGACTTTGCGCTTGCCAGGCAGGGACTTGTGCCATGGAGCTATCTCCCCAGCCCAAAATTTATTTATTTATTTATTTATTTTTATTTAGTACAGGATGTCACTAGGCGGCTCGGGCTCAGTGATCCTCTTGCTGTTCAGCCTCCCCAGTGCTGGGATTACAGGCATGCGCCACCACACCCAGACTCTATGGCCAGCTTGGAATGCCTGTGGGCGAGGCTAGTATGGCATGTGGTATTGAGGATCAAACCCCGGTCTCTGTGCTTGCCTAAGCAGGCGCTTAGTCTGCTGAGCTATCTCACCAGCCTCTTGGATTTCACCTGCTAAAGACCGATTTAGCCATAAACTCATCGGTGGGCTAACCCATGAGTGAGTGTCACACTCCCATGATCTAACCACCTCCTAACCCCCGCCCCACTTATGAGCTCACACAGGATTGGGGGGGCATCTAGGTGAATCATAACCTCACTGAGCACCAACGTGCGCTGGGCACTATCGCACACGCTGTCCGACTAGCTCCCCGCAGCTGTGGAGGCAGCGTTTCAGTTAAGAGACTCGGGAGAGAGAGGCGGCTCTCAGCGTGCAGGGCGCATCTACATTTCCTGCAGATCTGGCGAACACAGACCACTGCCCACACACCCCACCCTGTGACACTGAATTTAATCTGTCTTTCTTTCTTTCTTTCTTTCTTTCTTTCTTTCTTTCTTTCTTTCTTTCTTTCTTTCTTTCTGGTACTGGCGGTTGAACTCAGGGCTTTCAGACTGAACTACGTCCCTAGCCCTTTTTTTGAGACAGGATGTCACTAACTTGCTAAACTGCCCAGGCTAGGCTTGAACTTGTGACTCCCAGAGCCCTCTAGAGTTCCTGAGTCACGGTGCTATGGTTTGAGTGGATCCTCCCAAAATTCATGGGCTACAAGCTTAACGCCTCCATGTGACAGGGTTGGGCGGTGCAGCGCTTTGGGACCTGGAGACAACTGGTTCTTTCCCCAGCGGGTTGGCATAAAGCACGCACTGTCTCTTGGGCTCCTCGCTCGCCTGTTCCCGCTGGCCATGCCTCTTTCTTCCAGGAGCAGAAGCGGCACACAGTGCTCACAGAGGTCAGCGCCATATGTGCCCATGAACCTCCAAAACCTTGATCCCAAAAGAAACCTCTGGCATTTGCAGATAACCCAGGTAATATTCAGGTATTCTGTGCTAGCAGCGGAAGCAGGCTGAGACAGCAGGTCTCGGTGTACCCAAGAACTTGCAGTTCTAACACGTTCCTGGTATTGCTCTATACTCTCTAACTGCTGGCTGTGGGACCGCAGTTTCAGAACCACTTGATAACCACTATGAAGGAAGTTACAGGCCAGGCATGGTGGCACACTCCTGTAATCCCAGCACTTGGAGGCTGAGGCAGGAGGATCACTGAGAGGTGGAAACCAACCTGGGCTACAAAGTGAGCTCATGGTCAGCCTGAATTGCATAGTGAAACCCTGTCTCAAAAAAAGGCCAAAACAGGGCCCAGTGAGATAGCTCTGTGGCACAAGTGCCTGCCTGGCAAGTGCAAGGTCGTGAGTTCAAACTCCAGTCCTGCCAGAAAAAAAAAGACCAAAATGCACCACAAAGCAAAACAATAAGAAGAAAAAATTACCAAATTGTGCTGGAAGTGGCAACGTATGCCTATAATCCCAGCACTCTGGGAACCTAAAGCAGGAGGATTGAAAGTTCAAGTGCAGCCTGGCCAACTTACCAATTTAGTGAGAACATATCTCAAAGTGTTTTTTAAAAAGGGAATGCAGATATAGCTCAGTGCGAAGACCCTCAGTTCAACCTCTAATCCCACAAAAAGAAAAAGATTACAGAGGGCTGGCAAGATGGCTCAGCAGATTAAAGCGCCTGCTTAGGCCAGCTTAGGCAACCAAAGGAACTCTGGTTCAATCCCCGGCACCACATGCCATGCCAGCCCCAGAACCAGTAAGAGAAGTGGAGAGGCCAGGTGTAGTAGTGCACTCCTGTAATCCCAGCACTTAGGAGGCTAAGGCAGGAGAATCGGTGTAAGTTTGAGACCAATCTGGACTACAAAGGTGAGCTCAAGGCCAGTCTGAATTATATAATGAGCCCCTGTCTCAAAAAGACAAAAAAAAAACCACACAAGAGAGCGAGAGAGAAGTGGAGAATCAGGCCTGGAGAGCAACTGCACGGGAGCCCCTACACCTGACCAGTCCACCACGGTGGCCGGAAGGCCAAGGCCCCCACCACCTCCCAGTAAGCCAAGGGGTTTGAAAGGCCCCTGCACTGCAGCCTTGTCCTAAGTGCTGTCACTTCTACATGGCAGAGCCTGGGCTTGGGCCTGCTCCCTGGAGAGGACAGAAAAGAGAGGCAGGAACTGTCACGTGGGACATTCCCGGATGTCAGATGGGATTACAGAAATGTCAGGCAGCAGCAGGGCAGGAGGAGCGGATGTGTCTCTGACACAGACACGTGACAGGAAACAACGACTTGTGGTGACAGACACTGTTATTTACAGCCCCTCACTTCTGTCTAAGAGGTAGGGCCTAAGGAGGGTCACTGTTGGCTTAGGGGGTCTTCTGTCCTTTTGAGATGCAGCCTCGCTATGCAGTTCAGGCTGGCCTTGAGCTCACTTTGCAGCCCAGGCTGGTCTTGAATTCACACTGATTCTTCTGCCTCATCCTCCCAAGTGCTGAGATCACAGGCAGGCATGGGCCACCACACCCAATAATAGGATTCTAGTCAGGATTCTGGGCTAAGCCAGCAAGACAAGTGGTGCTGACATTTGTAAGCATTTTTTTTTTTTTTTCTTTTTTTGATGGGACCAGGTTTGAACTCATGACCATGCGCTTGTCAGGCAGGCACTTGTGCCATGGAACTATCTCCCCAGCCCCTGCAAGCCTACTTCTAAGAGGGAAATAAGAACAGCTGGTGTGTGCTGTAGCCCCAGCACTCGGGAGGCTGAGCCAGGAGGACTGCAAGCTCTAGCCCAGTCAGGGCTACAAATCAAGACCCTGCTGATAAAATAAATACTAAGTAAGCACCTGACTGAGCCGAGGGTCCAAAGCTGCCATGGATGTCTGAGTTGGTCCCAATGATGAATAAATCCCAGGCAAGAAGGGGCTGGGAGAGAGCTCCATGGCACAAGTGCCTGCCTGGCAAGTGCAAAGTCATGAGCTTGAACCCTGGGGGAAAAAAAAAAAATCCCAGGCAAGCCACCACTTTTATGCTTGGTTTGTCCATTTCTTCAGACAAAGGGCGACCGCCAGGCTTCTGGATTTGTGCAGGGATCAGATCAAATGAGGTCTGTGTCTTAGTCACTTTTTACTCATTGCTAGGACAAATACCTGACACTCAGAATGAAGGAAGGAAAGGTTTATTTAGCTCAAAGTTACTGGAGGTTTCAGTCCATATTTGGCTGGCCCAAGGCTGAGTGGAATAGGGCAGAGAGGAGCAGTTCATGGTGGCAGAACAGCAACAATATGGTGACAGAGGCAAGCGACCAACCAGGGCTCCAGAGAGCAACAGCCTGTGTCTGTCTCTCTGTTTCTCTTTATATTACATCAGGCTCTCGGCCTCAGCCTATCCACCTTAGGCCACACCCATAATTCCAGCGTACTCAGACCGATAACCCCATCAGTACTAAAATACATAATCCCAGTGGATCAAGAGTCAAGCAATCCCATGGGGGTCGGCGAGATGGTTCAGTGGTCTAAAGCGCCTGCTTGGGAAGGCTCTGTAGGGACTGCGGTTCGATCTCCAGCACCACATGCTGCGCCAGCCCCACCACTAGGGTAGGCTGAGCCGGCCATAAAACAAACAAGCAAACAAATAAATAAAATAAATTAAATTTAAAAAAAAAAAAGAGTCAAGTAATCCCAGCAGTACTCAGACTGATAACCCCATCAGTACTAAAACATAATCCCAGTGGATCACGACTCAAGTCTCAAACTCTAGAGGTCCCTGCCCCATGATTGAATGAGGCTTTGGGGGGACAACTAGACACAAACCATAACAGTCTGTAAGCAGATTCTGCAGATTGTAAAGAGCCACCTGGACTTGGGGCTCAGCTGTCCTTGTCATTTTCCCAGGAAACCTTGGCAGAAGGGTGTGACCAGCATCTGGACTCTGAGTCGCCAAGGTCATCCACCTGCAGGTGCTCAGTATGCAGCTGCTATCACTTTGAGCTGCTGCCACTGCAGGTGCACAGGAGACATTATCTGAGGTCCTGGGGGCTCCGGTGACTGCCTGGGGTCTCCCTACCTGCAGAGTAGAGCTGGGGATCTGCGGTAGGTGGGCCCAGCATTCCTGCTGCCCCTGCACCCCACCCATCCCACTCGTGGGGTGAGCTGAGCAAGAAGCTCACTGTCCCAGAGAAGGCTGAGCGCTTGGAGCCCAGGGACAGAGGGTGGCTGCCTGAGACCCTACTGCTGCAGGGCTTTATGCTCTGGTCAGCCCACAGCACTCTAGGGACTCTGCTAGCACCGAGCCACTTTCCCAAAGGACACAGGATCTGGAAGGCCGACACACAGGACGAAGCAGAGGGGCCTCCTCACGGCAGCCACCCCACCCAGCCCTGCCCGCCTGTCTGGCCCGTCCTCCTGCATCTTGCCCCTCTCCTGCCAGGCAACCCCAGAGCTCTGAGCCTTTTGGTTTCCTCAAGCATCTCACATCACCGACCCCCACTCAGCCCTCTACTCCACTTCCTCTCCGAGAGGCGATGGACTCCAGACCCCATGTGTCTACAGACCCCTGCCTCTACCTGCTGTGTACTCTTGAG
>PVKN010021154.1:0-15641 GCA_004027915.1 Capromys pilorides
CTGGATTGGGTCTTTGAATTTTGGGACCCTAATGGTTTTTAGTTCTTTGTAAATTTTAGATAGGAGACCTTTGTCTGAATACTTATTAGTTAAAATCTTTTCGAAATTTGTGGGTTGTCTTTTCACTCTGTTGGTAATTTCTTTTGACGTGAGAAAACTTCTTAGCCGAAGGAGGTCCCATTTATTGATGCTTTCAAGCTTTAAACGTGCATTTTGGTTTTTGTCCATGAACTTTTTGCCTACCCCGATGTCTTCCAGGTTTTCTCCCACTTTCTCTTCCAGGAGATTTAATATTTCTCTTTTAATATTTAGATCTTTAATCCATTTAGACTTTAGTTTAGTTCATCGTGATAGACTTGGGTCAAGGTTTAGTTTTCGACATGTAGAAAGCCAGTTTTTCCAGCACCTTTTATTGAAGAGGCTATCTTTCTTCCAGTAAGCGTGTTTGGCCCCTTTGTTGAAGATAAGTTGGCTGAGTGTGTTTGTATTTGCATCTGCATCTTCTAATCTATTCCACTGATCCTCAGGTCTATTTTTTTTTTTTTTTTGCCAATACCATGCTGATTTTATCAAGGTAGCTCTGTAGTATAACTTTCGGTCAGGAACTGTAATACCTCCTGCCTTGTCTTTGTTGCCCAGGATTGCCTTTGCAATTCTAGGTATTTTCTGTTTCCAAATAAATTTTAGTATTGATTTCTCTAGGCCAGTGAGATATGATCATGTTATTTTGACAGAAATTGCATTAAATCTGTATAACAATTTAGAAACTATAGCCATCTTGACAATGTTGGTTCTTCCTATCCAGAAGCAGGGAGTATCTTTCCATTTTCTGAAATCTTCTAGGATCTCTTTTTTCAGAGTACCATAGTTTTCACTGAATAGATCTTTTACATTTTCAGTTAGGTTATTTCCTAAGTATTTCATTTTTTTCGATGCTATTGTAAAAGGCATGTTTTTCTAATTTCTTTCTCAGTGTGTTTGTTATCTGTGTAGAAGAATGCTATTGACTTTTGTGTGTTGACTTTGTACCCTGCTATGCTACCGAATTTGTGTATTAATTCTAGTAGCTTCTTGGTGGAGTTCTTTGGATCTTTCAAGTAGATTATCATGTCATCTGCAAATAGTGATAGTTTAATTTCTTCTTTACCTATTCTTATTCCTTTTATTTCTCTCTCTTGTCTTATAGCTGTAGCTAATGATTCCAGAACTACATTGAATAGGAGTGGTGATAGGGTACATCCTTGTCTTTTACCCGATTTGAGAGTAAAACACTTCAGCTTTTCCCCATTTCGAACTATGTTGGCCATTGGTTTGTCATAGATGGCTTTTATCAGATTGAGGTAGAGGCCCCCTATACCTATTTGCTGTAGTACTTTGAACATGAATGAGTGTTGGACATTGTCAGAAGGTTTTTCTGCATGAATTGAGATGATCACGTGGGTTTTGGCTTTGGCTCTATTAATATAGAGTATTAAATTTATAGATTTGTGTATATTGAACCATGCTTGCATCCCTGAGATGAATCCTACATGGTCATGATGTATAATCTTCTTGATGATTTGTTGTATTCTATTGGCAAGGATTTTATTGAGAATTTTTGCATCTATGTTCATGAGAGAAATTGGCCTGTAGTTCTCTTTTTTAGTTGCATCTCTCTCTTGTTTTTGTATCAGAGTAATACTTGTCTCTAGGAATGATTTTGGAAGGATTGCATCCTTTTCAATTTCACTGAAGAGTTTGAGGAGTATTGGGATCATGTCTTCTACAAATTTCTTGTAGAATTCAGTGGTGAATCCATCAGGTTCCGGACTTTTCTTTGTCGGCAGGCTTTTTATTACATTTTGTGTTTCACTGGCTGTTATTGGGTTATTGAGAGTACTTATATCTTCTTGATTCAGTTTTGGTAGTTTGTACTTTTCTAGGAATCTGTCCATTTCTTCTGTGTCTTCAATTCTGTGAGAGTAAAGATTCTCAAAGTAGCTACAAATGATCCTGTGAATCTCTGCTGGGTCTGTAGTAATTTCACCCTTTTTATTTCTTATTGTTTGAATTTGAGCCCTTTCTTTCCTCTTTTTGATGAGGTTAGCTAGGGGCTTATCAATGTTGTTTAATCATTCAAAGAACCAGCTTTTTGATTCATTAATTCTTTGTATTGTTTTGTCTCAATTGAATTAATCTTGACTCTTATCTTTATAATTTCCTCCCATCTTTGGGCTTTGGATTTCGTTTGCTCTTCAGTTTCTAGTTGGTTTAGGTGCTGCATGAGAATATTTTTTTGTTCCCACTCTGTTTTCTTAACGTGTGAGTTCAATGCTATAAATTTCCCTCTAAGAACTGCTTTCATTGCATCCCATAAATTCTGGTAGGTTGTTCTTGAATATTCATTAAATTCTAGATATTGTTTAATTTCATGTACTTTCTCACACTTTAAAATACTTCTGGGATTTCTGAAACTAATCTGAAAGGTAACAGGACAGTACTGGCTCTTCCTTCTTCTGGTGGCAGCTCCCAGGCATGAATGAACCAGAGAAAGATAAGAGGATGTGGCAGCTGAGCACAAAACTCACTTGATCTCCACTGCATTGTGTTTTCCTAGGTGCAAATGCAAGGGCTGGGACATGGCTTGTCTTTCAGCTTGGAATTTTTTGATTATACATCAATAGTGATGACACTGGTAGCCAAATCCATCACCCTCTATGGAAAGAGATTGAATGCATGTGGCATAGTCATTTTAGTGGAGGCACAGTTGATAATTCATCCCAAGTAGTAAACTCAGAGTCTCTAGAGAAACACCCTGAACAAGGTTTCCCAGAAGCTGGGCTCAGTAATCACAGAGAACACAACAGTGCATTTCTGTGTAAGAAATATTGTGAAGAGACATCTGTGTAAGGACAAACACAAAATTCTCTGCTGGAGTGCTCAGGACCTGCAGGGTATGTTCAGCATCAGCGCTGCTGCTAAGCACAAGCAGAGGGTGCTCAGTACAAAATACATAAGGATTTGCAAGAGGTTAAGGAAAAACTCTGGAATAGCAGAGTGAGCACTGAGAATCCTCAGAAAACCAGAAAAGTACCAGGAAGAGTGACATGGAAGGAAGCTGGTGAATGGGGGAATATTCTTATCTCTCTTAGGTTTTGTCTCTGTTTTCGTATTGTAAAATCTGAGGAGATCCTCCTGCATGTCTGTTGCAGGTCACTTCAAAGGAGCCAAGCTCCAAGGCATGTGAGTGTTTTGGTCGGTGTTCAAGGATTATACATATATAATTACTTCTACATTTCTTCACATTCTTCATAGTAATTTAAATGTGAGAATGATGCTAAATTACATGTTTTAGTGTTATGGTTTATGTCTAGTTGTCCCCCCAAAGCCTCATGCAATCATGGGGCGGGGACTTCTAGAGTTTGAGACATGAGTCGTGATCCAATAGGATTATGTGTTATAATTGGTTCCTCCCTGGAGCATGATTTGGGCCTGCCTAGGATATGATTGGCTCCTCCCTAGAGCGGGATCAAGGGCAAATCCTGGGGTATGATTGATTCTACCCTAGGGCACAACGGGCCCACGTCAGAGTGACTGAGCACAAAGAGACTTTTTAAAGAGCTGTTACTCTCTGCTCCGGTGAGTGGAGTGAGTTGGTTGTTCTGCCGCCATGAACTGGATGCCCTCTGCCCTGTTCCACTCAGCCTTGGGCCAGCCGAATATGGACTGAAACCTCCTACAACTGTGAGCTAAATAAACCTTTCCTTTCTTCATTTTGAGTGTCAGGTATTTGTCCCAGCAACGAGTAAAAGTAACTAAGACAATTAGGATGAATTATTTTAAGAATTTGTGTTTTTGAATATATTATCATATTCATTACTAATCTGAAAAATTAATGTACTAACTTAGTCACCATGAGAGGGGATTATGTCAAAGAGGAAAAAATGTTTCAGTTATGGGAAAGGGGAAATCAAAGAAAAGACTGGATGGAGAATTTATAGAATACTTAGGATAATTTATAGATACTTTTACATTGCCTTCCATGACCATTGAAATGATTGTGTCAGTACTTAACAATTTCTAAATCTGTGTTTAAATGTATTTTATTTAGTCATTACTAAAGATGTAATATATAAAATAGATAATTCAGTATGGAAATACTAATGCAGAAATAGACAGTAAAACATTTTATAAGAATCAACTAGAGAGTCAAACATGCTGGATGTGTATTTCTTTAGGGAACGTTTAGAATACTAAAAATCATGTTATCTTCTCTCACTAGAGTAAGAGGACTGGAAATATCACTGAGCATGCTCACTCTGTCTCACAGGCAAATACTGTGAGAATGACTTAGGCCCATATGCAAACAATGTTACTACCTCTTGTTAGCTCACACCTCATAGGTCTGTTGTACTTCTTGCTATAGGAGCACAGCTGCTCAACTTAGGAATTGATCAAACCCATTTAATATATGCACATATACCTATTAGAACACTAATGAGGGTAAGCTTTCTCACCACTCATGCACATAACAAGAAATCATATATTCATAGTAATTAATATCATGAAATGTCTCCCAGAAGAATCTCTTGTGCTCTGAACCCATCTCTAGATGAGGCTTCCACAACAGAGCTGTCTATATAGCAGGATGCTATGCAAATACGGCCCCACACTACTGATGAAAACCAGCCCAAACCTGCCTGACCCTGCAGCTCTGCAGAGGAGTAGAGCCCTGGATGACTAGCTGTACTCACTGTCTGACTATGACTGTACACAGGAGGGTCACCATGGAGCTCGCACTGGGCTGGATTTTCCTTGTCGCTGTTTTAAAAGGTGATTTATAGTGAATAAGACATTGAGGGTGTGCGTGGACATAGATGGGATAAACAATGGACCTGTGTGCCAATTTAATAACAAGGATGTCTCTGCGTTTGCAGATGTCGAGTGTGACGTGCACCTGGTGGAGTCTGGCCGAGGTTTGGTGCAACCTGGCGGGTCTCTGAGAATCGCGTGTGCAGCGTCTGGATTCACCTTTAGTGACTACTGGATGAGCTGGGTCCGCCAGGCTCCAGGGAAGGGGCTGGAGTGGCCCGGGAAAATTCGCCCAAATGGTGGTAGCACAAACTATCCAAACTCTGTAAAGGGCAGATTCACCATCTCCAGAGATAACCCCAAAAGCACACTGTACCTGCAAATGACCGCAATGAAAACGAATGACACCGCCATGTATTACTGTGCAAAACATGCACATAATGACGAGCTGTCAGTGTGATACCAGACACAAACTACACTGCAGGATCGTTAAGAGTCAGCAGGGAGCGCTGTGGATGCAGAAGAACCGTGAGAAGATTACTAAACATGTTAGTGTTTTCCTCTTAGGATCTGAAACTCATTTTCAGCACGATACTTTCTCCTAGAGTCGCTGATTTCATGAATCTGACCTTTCTTCTGATCTTTCATTAGACACACTTATTTAAATAGGAGAACACATTCTCATTTGTACAATGTTGAGTTTAATACTTGAGCTAGAAGTGATTCTGCTATGATCTTCAGGACCAGAACCTGAGGCATCTCAGGAAATCTGGTAAAATCAGACAGGAATTTGGAACCCAAAGTAAGAAGCATCCACTATGAGCGGACACAAACCTCACTTGCAGCGTGCTCAAGACTAACAGGCCACGCTCAATCAGGCATGCTCACTGGCTGCAAGGGGAGCTGAGGACACACTGGATGGCTTGGCATGATCAGGACGCAGAGGAGCCAGACCTCCCAGGTCCCGAACAGGAGCAGGTGCACTGAGCCCTGGGGAGACATCATCTGTCTTGTTCTTTGCTGTTCATTGTGGCCGAGTCATTTCTCTCCCTTTATTTAAATGGAATCATAACAGGCTCTGTATGACTTTCATCAAGTCGTTTTCATGGGAGTTGACACATTGATGTAACAGTTACAATATTTTTAATACTTTATCATTAAAACTGTTGAATTTTTAAAAGAAATTTATTTTCATATTTTCAATGTAATACTCTCACCAGTTGAAGGTGGAATTCTCATTATTGATCTGTTCATTTCAGTCAAAAATGTGCAACTATAACTACAATGTCATCATAATTTATTTTTATAAATTGTGGAAGGAAATCAAGACATCTTTTATTTATCAATTTTGTTCTTGCTCTTCCCTCTCTCTCTCCAGGTCACATTGAGAACCAATTTATTTCTGTCTTTATGGATTTGCTATCCCTGAAAATTTTTCTTATCCCTGAAGAAATTGAGAGTGATTGCTTCTACCCAAATTCATCAGCTTACCAAAATAAGTTCACTTTTATGCATACTGTGTTAATTCGTACATCTGGGACAAAACTTAGAGACAGTGAGCTGTGGAGTTACCTTAGTCACAAGTGCCAGCCTGACAAGAAGAGGTCCTGATTTCAATAGCCAGTGCAAAAACTAAAAACATAAAAAAAAAAAAAAAATAGAGAGCGACCCATTCTTCTGAGATTGTGGAAAAACTAGAATCCTCAAAATTACCCTTTCAGTACTACACATATATTCAAACATACACCCATATACACAGACTTTTGGAGCCCAGGTCATGAAGAAACAGTCTGATAAGGCAATAAAATGTTACACAGCTTCCTTTACCTGCATTTTGGGCAAAGGGCTCAATGATTCCTGCACGACAACACTACTCAGTGTTGCAGCATATGTGTTCTCTTATTTATCAGCTTGGCATTGGCAAATTATTCCGGCCTTAGAAAAACAAAAAAGGCTTAGAGTTAGGTAGGATAGATGTTGGGCACATGATCAGGAATATATATATATATATATATATATATATATATATATATATATATATAAATCTAATCACTGGACTAGCAGTTCAGTCCTCCTGAACTAGAATTTCTTCCTTTTCATTGTTTCTTTGCTTTGCCCTATTTTCCTCTGTGAGGGGTGGGGCATTGCAGTTGTCACCTGGACCAAGGACTTGAGGCATTTTTAGGGCAGAGGACAGCCCTAAAACCCTGGCAGCAGAGAAGCCTCGAGAGTAAATGAGTAATTGAGCATCAGAGGAAATTTTCAATGGGAATAAAATGTGGCATACTCAGTTTATGGAGGAGGAGCTCTTCGCAGACCTTTTGTAACTATGCTTAACTCCCAGGAAGTAACCATGACCTCCCCACAAAATTCTTGCTTTCTGTCTTTTCCTGTGAAGTGTTTCCCATGATTACCAGAGGAGCGCAGGCTTGATAAGTAATCTGGAATCTAGTGGGAAAGGTCCTTAAGGACTACCATAACTCTCGTGAACCAAAACTGTTGCCTTCAGATACTTGCACTTTGCAGTCAGTCATCTGTGGTGCCCTGCAATTGGCACCAATGGCTATGGTCATAGAAGAGTGCACACATGGGACTTGTGGTGCTAAGTGTATCCCTTTTTCAGAATTCTTCCCCTTTGGAACTCCTCCTGAAAGAAAAAGTCATTCTACTAGGGAATTATTTCACTGTTTCATACACCAGCTCTAAACTGAGCTGAGAAACTGCTCTTTAGGGAAAGGCCCTTCCTTTAATTCTGCTTGACCTCGTATGGGCTTCTCTCCCTTTGCAATGAGGAGGGGCTTTTTAAGTGCTTATACCTTGGGGGCACTGTCCCATTTTTCTTCTTCCTGCACAATAGTGAGCTTTTGAATTGGATGTCAAGGAAGCACATGATTAGGAAGATTGCCCATTGTCCTTGAAGTTCTCCGTCATTGTCAATGTGCAGGGACAACCTCTTTACTAAGCAGTGAATATGAAAGAGCTGAAAAAGGCTTGAAAATTGTATGACCCTACTGCACTATGCACTACGGAGATACTGGATCAAGTCACCATGTCTTGGATGGTGCCATAGGACTAGGGGTTATTGTCTAGTACTTGTTTAGAGCATGGAGACTTCTTGATGTGGAAAAATGATTACATGGCCAGGTCTGAGGATAAAACCTGGGAAAATTCTCACAATGGAGTGGCCATCAGTGTTGACATGTTGAGTGCTAAAAATCCATACTCCATTCTGGCAACTCAAATTACATTGACTGATGAAGCCTTCCAGAAAATCAGTTAGCTTTGTCTTCAAGCATGGAGAAACCTCCCACCAATCCCGTGCACTTCAATGCTTTCAAGATTAAACAGCAGCCTAATGAGCCCTTTCAGGACGTTGTTTCCAGATTGATGGAGGTAGTCCAGAAGGTAGTTGGAGATGAGGAAGGTTCCAACCTGTTGGCTAATCAACTGAAGTTTGAAAATATCATTGCTGCCTGTTAGAGTGTTATGAAGCCCTTATGGTGAGGAAGGCCCTTGGCTAATTTTCTTAAGGCTTGTGCCAATATTGGACCCTCTTACATGTAGGGGGTAGCAATGGCTCAGACCCTTAAAAGCATCACTGTAAAGTAATGGTTACAGAAAGAGGGGAAGAAAAACAAGTTCTCTATTGGTGGCTATTACAGCTGTGGCCAGATGTGAAGAAGGACTGTACTAAACTCTAGTGCAATGTCTCTGATAATACAGGGTCTACAAATAACAAAGGAAAACCATTGGATGTCTTATCCCACTGTCAATAGAGGAAAGCACTGAAAAAATGAACGTACATCTATTTATGATATGGATGGTAAATATCTGGGTAAATAGTCAGGAAATACCCAGGGAGGGCAGCCCTGAGTCCTCTATCTAACCATTTCAAAGGCCCAGTAACTGGCTCTTTGTCTCTGGTGGTGCTCGACCACAAAAATCACTGCAAGCCACTGAATTCCTCATCTGTGCCACCCCAAGTAGTGTAGTACTGGCCCACAGTCCTGCACCTTCACAATATTACCACTACTTTTGTTTCAGTTGCTACTCCCACTGGAATCAGCAGACCCCTGCCTCAAGGGATGATGGGACTTCTTTTGGAAATAAATACCACTATCAAGATGGGGCTTCAGATTCTATGTGAACTTATTGGCTCAGATTATACATGGGCAATAAAGATCATAGCTGACACTGCACCTTAATTAATTTCTGTGCTGCCAGGGCAGCTCATTACCCAATTAATAATCTTTCCCATGATCCAGACAGGAAAATCTCTGTCCTCTACTGGAGACATGCGGGAGGGGGAATCGGTTCTAGTGATGCTGTTTTTTTGGCTTCAACAAGTGCAGCATTCTAGGCTAACCTATCACATATGATTGAATGGAAACAAACTGGAAGACATTTTGGATATGGGGCAGAGGTAATTGTCATCCACCAATAAGATTGACCTTCTACCTAGTCTCTGACGTCTATGCAAAGTACTATTATGGAAGTGGGAGGACAAAGCCTGGCCATGGAAAGTATGCAGTTTTGCATTGGAAAGATGGAGAGGAAAACACAGTTACCACCTGTCCTTATGTTTTGGACAACTGTGTAGTCAATTTGTGGGGCCAGGACACAATGGAGCAAATGGATATTCTCCTATATAGCTGCAACCTTGTTATTACCAAGCAAATGTTGAATCAAGGCTTCCTTCATGGACTGGGGCTCAGCTGGCAGGCTGAAGGAATGATGGTATAGATTGGGCCACCTGGAAATTCTGACTGGAGTGGCATGGATTTTTCAGAGGGGCCTCTGCCCAGTTAATAGATGACCCCATACACTGGAACACATCATCCACTGTTGAGCAGAGGCCCTTAACAAAGGAAAATCTGGATGCAGCTAATCAATTGAGAAATAGTAGGCTTTGGGACACCTAGCTCCCTCAGATAGCCCTTGGAATATGTCCATTTTTGTCATCTAAAAGAAATCTGGCGAGTGGTGCCTCCTCCAGGAACTTAGGGCTATAAATACTACTAGGCAGGTCCTGTGGGCACTTCAATCCAGCTTGCCTACTTCAGGGACCATCCACTGGTGCACTATAATTGTTGACCTCAATGATTGCTTCTTTACTATACCTTTATACCTGCTTGATTGCAAACATTTCAATTTTTCTCTCTCTGCACTTAATTTTCAGCAATCAGATAGGTGATTCTATTGGTTCATTCTCCCACAGGGAATGACAAATAGTCCTATCCTGTGCTAAAAGCTTGTGGCACAGGACTTTGCACCAGTAAGGGCTCAATTCACTCAATAATATATGATGCACTGTAAGGATGATTATATTACTTTTTGCCCCCCAAAAGGAATATTTTCTGTCAGTCTTTCGTTGCCTACAGGATTCTCTTGCATCCCATGGATTGTACATCACTTAAGAAAAGGTACAAGTGGATCCTCCATTAAGTTATTTGGGAAGGATGCTCACTTTCACTCATGTGTCCCCTTCCTGCATTCAGTTGTTCCAGGACCACTTAAAGCCTTACATGATTTTTAGGTTCTGCTTTGGGACATCAATTTTATCCCACCACTGTTTGGGTTCTCAACTGACCTCCCTGTTTGATATTCCCAGAGGAGATCCATCTCTGTTTTCTCCCCACCATCTTTTGACAGAAAGGGCTCAAGCATAGGAACTTGGGTAACAAACATTAATTACCATTCACGCAAAATGAAGGGACCCTACGCAATTATGCTCATGCCTTGTCTTTGCTTCCCTTTCTTCTCCCACTGGAAGTTTTTGTCAGAAGAGGCCTTGGTAGTGGCTTTCCCTTTCTTCTTTGCCTTCCCACTGAGCACTGCTATATTACACTTTGGCAGCTCATCTCATAATGGAGGCTAGAACACGGTTGCAGGAATTCTGGATACAGTTTTTATGGCTGGTCATCCCTTATAGTGCTGCTCCACATGAATGGCTCCTTAGTTCTACTGACGACGGGGGGATGCTTTTGTCTCTTGCCATGGACAAGTTCTCTTTCACTATCCCTCCCACAAATTGTAAATTTTTTTCTTAAAGGACCTGATAATTTTTCTCCTAAAGAATTGCAGATCCTTACCAATTCAGGACACCCCAGTAGTCATCACAGGTGCGAGCCTAAAACAGCATGCTGTGGTGTTGATTAATCAACACGTGTTTCAAAAGCCTATACTTCATAGTCCCTCAATGCAACAAGGAGAACTACTTGCTTTAACTTTAGCTTTTACTATCTTTTCCCATTTGTCTTTTAATTTATACAGTGATTCTTAATGTATAGCTCAATTTTTCCCGTTCCTAGAGACTGTGGATCTACGATCCACTGATTCTCCTGTGACTGCTCTCTTACTACAACTGCAAGACCATGTATGTAAGCATCCTTAATCCTCTTTCTTTGGAAATATTTCCTCCTCCACCTCCATTCCTGGCCTTTTGTCTGCGTTTCATCTCCTGGATGACATTATCTCAACTGTACCTGTTTTATCTTCCTTCCAACAGACTAAATTCACAGGACATGCATCATCAATCTGTATGAGAGATATGCTATCAATTAAAAATTATGCATGAAGCTTTCTGCACATTGGTAAGAAATTGCACTACATACCTTAATAATCATTTTCCAGCCATTGTTTTTGGAGGTTAGCCCACTGGGCCTTCTCCCCACCAATTTGTGGCAAGTGGATATTAGTCACATCCTGAATTTGGGAGCCAATCTTTTGTACATGTTAATATAGATACTTTCTCCCAAGTTTTGGTTGCATTCTCTTGTGCCAGAGAGGTTAACAAAGATGTCATCAAAGAAAAGTTTTCATGCTTGTTTATTTTGGGCATACCAAAATGCTTGATGAGTGACAATGTTCTCATATTCACAAACCAGGATTTCCATACCTTTTGTTCCCGATTTCAAATATTTCAGTCTAAAAGGGTTCTATATAACTCCAACAGCCAGGCAATCATTGAATTGCCCACTCCACAGTAAAACTAAAGATTTCTATATTAAGGAAGAGAAAGATGGTTTATTCCACTCCACATGGCATATTACAACATGTACTTTAACTTTATATATATTTTTTTCAGTTTTGATGATCAAGGTTCTACCCTGGCATATAATTTGGTTAATTATACTGTAACAGACATTGGCCTCACACTATGGATTCTGTGTTATTGCCTGATGGAAGGATGTCCCCATGTGAAAATGGTGGGACCCTAATCCTCTGAAAACCAGAGGTAGGAAAAATGTTTGTGCTTTCCCTGAAGGTGCTACATCCCCCTATGGATACTGGAGAGATTAATCAAGCCTCATCATGGACCCAGCACACATGGATGGCCTGGAACATCTTATTCTTCTCATGACTCACGTCAGGATTATCCAGAAAGTTGAGCCAAACATTGGTGAGAAACACCCTGACAAGCAGATCTCTCACTTGAGAACAACTGAAGACTGATACATGAGGATACACATATTATCACATTATTGAGGCACCGGATTTGAAGTTACACTCGAAAAGTTATTTGTGACAAGATTTGAAGATCTCCCATGCTGGATATGTAGAGGGCTGTTATTGTTCTTACTACCCCAATCTGCCTTTTCTTCACCCAGTTTAGTAGTCAAGTGGAAAAGTGTTGGTGGCCAAAAACGAGTCTATCAGTGTTGGAGTTCATTTGTTAAGAGGCAATGAGAAAATTCTTCCTAATTTGGTTAATTATACTGTAACAGCAGGGTCCATTGGATGGAAAGGACTAAGTTCACTACTAATCTGGGGCAAATGGTATGCTTATGTTTTCTCCAGACAATGCTAATTGACCTATTTTGGTACCAAAGTGTACTCTCAAGCTATACCATGAAGTCAGATCTAAAGAAGAAGTTAATGACAGTGGGGGTAGAACTAGCCTGGGGCTTACTCAAGGAACTGACTAAATAGAAATTAATGTGTGACTACATGATAAAATATGGTAAAATAATTGAGTTAAATATTATTAATATCAACAAATTATTTATATATACAAATAAAATATTCATATTAATTATAAAAAAAGGATATTATTCCTTCCAAATTTTTTCTAATAAGAGATATCTGATTATTGATAAATGGCAGAACCTGGATAGTCTAATTATGAATTTCTAAAAATTGTAATAGAGTTAATATAATTTAATTTGGCCAAGGATTTGTGTGTACTCTTAATTTTAATGTTTGTCTGTGTGTTTTGTGTATTTGTTTATGTGTTTGTGTGTCTTACAAAGAATAGCTGTTCCTCTTTTTTGATAATTTCTTCTAAATATAATGTGAGACAGAGACATAAAAGCATGCTTTTTTCCTAAATTTCCTTGATTCAGGAAGTACAAGCTTCCTGATTTGTAAATGATTTGCAAATCAATGTGTTCTCAGCTTTTATGGCTCAGGAACATACAGATCAAAGTCTAGAGCCCAGGGTGAATGCCTCGGAAGAAATTGTGTTATATTTACGAAAGGAGGTATGGGCTTTGTAGTTTCACCTGAAGCTGCATTGCCATGAAGCTTATTGATACATTTGTGTAACTCCTTCTTTGTACAGTAATGCCAGCTACAAATGTAATAGACTCAAGGCCCACATTATGGGAGTGTGGAAACATTCTGATGTGGGTTTGGTAAATACACAAATAAATTGTGCATTTAAGTTCTGCTATTGATTCCACTGCCAATGCTTCCAATCTGGCATTAAATATTCTTAGAAAGGTTCAAATGTTTTCCATGCATGGTTTACAGTGTGGGCTCTGCTTTTTGATTGTTACAGCTGCCTTATTTTTGTTTTTGACTTGTATTTTGTGGCAAATCATTTGATGTGCTCAACTGCAACTTCATAAGTTCCGTATTGTCTTCCACTAGAAGTAATTCAATAATAAAAAAGAAAGAGGTGCTGGAGACTGGAATCTGAAAGGAATACTCAGATGAAGAAGTACAATGTGGTGATGTACACAGCTTCCTTTGATCTGCTGTTTTAGCAAAGGGCTCAACTGCATACTCAGTGTTCCAAAATGTGCAGTCCCCTTTTTAATAGCTTGGTCTTGGCAATCTATGCTGACCCCAGAAAAACAAGGAAGGCCTAGAGTTAACTAAGATAAATGTTGGGAACATGATCAAGACTTTCCTGGGGCCAGCCAAATAGATCAGTGGATTAAGGTGCCTACAAGAAGGCACAGGGGCCTGTGGGTCAATCTCTGGGCCTGCAATTCTGGTCTTGCCCCTAAAATATATATATATATATATATATATATATATATATATATATATATATATATATAAAGACTTCCCTTATATAAGCTTGAAAGAAATAAATCTAATCACTAGGCTAGCAGTTCAGTCTTCCTGACTTCAGATTTCTTTCTTTTCATTCCATCTTTCCTCTACCCTGTTCCCCTCTGTAAGGGCTGACTTTGCACATGTCCAACTCACTCCCCCACACATGTATGCACATATGTGCACATACATACACACACACACACACACACACACACACACACACACCTACACACATAAATATCAAACCCAGTTTTTCAAAGGCAGAAATGCCCACTTCTCACACAAGCCATATTTGGCTGTGGGAGTGGAATTTTAGATTATGATACTAGGAGGGGACAATGATCAGAGTTTGCATGAACTTTGGAAAGGCAAGCTCAGCTCTGCTCATGCCCGGCTTCACTATACTCAAGATCAGATGTGTGAGTCAAACCTGAAGTTTATCTGCTGTGAGGTGATCTTGATCCTTAAAAACCACAAGATACATACAAGGTGTGGCTTGGTTGAGTCCTATATTCCTCAACTAACATGGCAGGATTCCTAAAATGAAAAGAAAATCAAAGTATGAAAACTCTCGATTTCAATGTTTATACTTTTGGTGATGCTGAATAGTTTCTAAGTGCTAAATCTGTTTTATCTGTGAGCCAGCTTTTGTTCTTGTTAAATTTTACAACATGATAGGTACCTTCATAGATTTCTATATAATTAAAGCATGTAATTAAATTTATATTAGAAATTACTCTTGATGTGTGATTTTCTTAGAGCCACATATGCCTCATAAGGCTTTCCATTGAGCTAAAGATCCATCCTTTTTAAACTCTTTTTAAGTTTTGACTCAGTGCCATAAAATTACTAAATTCCCCAGGTAGGACTCAGCCTCTCATTCCTCCCATCTCTTATTTTCAGGTCTGTATTTCAATCACAAGTCTCCAAGCCTGGCTGAAATCTTGATTTCTATGTAAAATATATCAGGCATCAAACAGAAAGCATTACAATTTGAAATATTGAACTTTGTGCTTGCCTCTGTGTCTTGTACTCCTTTCTTATTATTTTTTAGGGTATCTACAGGGTTTTCAGGGTCTCACTACTTGATCAGACTCAGTGTTTCGCCTGTTTATAGCCTCCTACGAGTTGGGATTACAAGCACATGCCACCATGTCCAGTCTCAATTGCTATCTCAGTTTGCCCCTGGGACGGCGCTGGCACAGCAGGCCCAGGGATCAAACTTCTGACCATTGCAACTGCTTGCAGGTGCTTTAATTCACTGAGCTATTTGTGTGGCCCTATGTGTCTTTTATTTCTATCAATGACAACTTCTTATTCTAAGGGGAAATAAAATTCCTCCTATGTACTGGATGTATTTGAAATTGCTAAAAGTGAGCAGAATGGAAGATAAAGGATATTCAATTTACTCTTTTTTATGTTTAGATGTAATATTTATAGATACTAATAAAGAAAATAGAAAATACAATCTTCAGTTTTGTGAAAAATAAAACAATTTCTTCACAAAATATTTAGTGAACACCTCTATTTAATACACGGTGCATCGTTATCTTAAAAGTGCA
>PVKN010021155.1:0-15640 GCA_004027915.1 Capromys pilorides
GGAGGAGGAGGAGGAGGAGGAGGAGGCGGCGGAGAGGACAGACAAGGCAAGGCCGTTGTTTTCCTGCCTTTTGGGGCCAGGCAGCTGGGGAGAAACTCATCCATCTCCCAGGCTTTTCAAGCCCAAGACATGCTAGGAAGGAAAGTTAGGGAGAGAGGCAGGAGCTTTGCGGGACTTGGGGCTGCCTCTGGGGAGCAGGAGGTACTGTGGTCTGGGGAAGAAGTGTGCCCCTTCCAGTCTCTCCGAGCCTGGACTGCCAGCCTGGCCTGACCTGAGAGCAAGCCCTGTGTCCTGCCCTCACCACACAGTCTTCTGCCAGCCAGTTGTCTGCCCCTCTCTTCCCTCCAGGCGCTGTCCCACCCCCTTCTGATTCTCAGAACTCCCAGGGATTCCAGGAAATGGCTGATGCTGCTTGGGGACAAAATCCTCTTCAATCCCTTTGTGTATCTTTCTGGCACCCTGCCCCCTCCTGGGTACCCTTCAGCACTGGGTCTGGTTACACTGCCGGGAATGTGCAGGCCAGCCTGGCCCCAGGGTCCTGTCCTGCAGCCTCAGGCCTGCGCCCTGGAATCCACTGCCCCGCGGGCTTCCTCTCTGCTCTTGGTGCCCAGCCGGTGGGCATCTGCGAGCCAAGGCTTCTCCCCATGTTGCTTCTCCTTTTTCCTTCTCTGTCTCCCCCAGCAATTCTTTAAGAATATAATAAGTGATAGTCACATCCTTGCCTAAAGACTGCACATAAGAGTGTGTGCTCCCAGTCTGTCGTGCCCGGAACAGAGGTGCTCTTAGGCTCTTAGCTATTTAAAACGTCTTAACAGTTAATTCTAGGCCTGAACCAGTGAGCTGCACTGACCTCGAATACCACAAAGTCACTTCTTAAGAGCTGGCAGCGCAGCCCATCGGTTCAGGACACAGACGCCTTCCTGGCGCTCACAGAGGCTTTCCTCCCTGAGTGGGAACTGGCATCCCACAGATGACTGTAGCAACTTCCAGGATGTGTTTTAATCTGTACCAGCATCCGGGAACTGCCGTGCAGGAACACTGTTACCTATGGATCTATTAGCTCTGCCTTTGGATTTGAAGAATCTAATTCTCATCAGGAGTTCAGACCTTGCTCCCTATTAGCAAAACCACATAGAGGCCGGAAGGACACACATGCTCCTGGCAGGTAACCAGGTACCAGGAGAGTGACCCAAGGCCCCATGTGTTAGAGAACACAAGGTGTTCTCTCATCTCCATCTACAGCTGGGGGACTCACGCTTGTCGCCGAGGGACACTGAGGCTTCTTCTTGTGGTGGCGTGATTTCTGTGGGCATGGAAGTGATCAGGGAGGTGGCGTCACATGGCCCAGCCGGCTGCAGAGGCCAGCAGCCCACACACCTGCCCAGGTGACCTATGCTGTTCTCAGCACCAGAGCTGGCGGTGCGACCCTGGACGCGTGTGTGCTCCTCTTGAGCTCTTGTCTCTTCGCGCTTGTAGCACCCGGACAATGCGTCTTTGGCCAGCTCCATGATCTGCTGGTGACAATGAAAAGAGGAAAAGCACAAGTGTCTGAAAGGACAACTCCTGGGTGACACAGAGATGGCCACTAGGCAACTTCGATGATGATACACAGTTTGTGGGTGCCCTGCCATCTTTCACTTTATGGGAACAGGACCCAGACTGTAATCCATTTTCTGAGTCCCTCTCCAGGTCTAATGGAGGAGATGGGGTGGCAGGAGTGTACAAGGGCCAGTGGGCTGGGGGGAGGCTGTCATTTGACTGCAAAGACAGGAACGCCTGCCTGCAGGGCCACTCCCTCCTCAGACATGCCTGGAGCTCTGCAAGGCCTCGGCATGGGTGCCAGAAGTCTTGCTAGAAATTCAGAGGTAAAACTTGCTAGGGCTCTCCACTGAGAGTTTGGGCTGAACTTGGAACTGAAGAAGTAGGTGCCTTCCAGGGCAGCCTTGGTAAGTCATACCAGCAGGGGGTGGTATCTGGAAGCCCTGAGAGGGAGATGGTGGTGGGCATCGTTGATTCTGGGGCTCACCAGAAGGCTCCTGAGCAAGGTGACTAGTGGAGGTGTTAACAGAGGATCCAACATCTCATGTGCAGAACTAAAATTCTCCTCACATCTTAAATCTAAGGAAGAGGCGAGGAGGAGAAAGAAGTACACAGGGGAAAGTTGACAAACAGTAAAGGCTTCAGACAGGCATTACTGGTTCTGCAGTATATAAATTGAAGGTCTGGGAGCTGGGGGTTAGAAATAATGGGTGCATATCTGGAATGCTAGCATTGTGAGTGGCTGAGGCAGGAGGATCCACATCGGAGCCCAGCCTGGGCAAATAGCAACTTAGTGAAACTCTGTCTCAAAGATATAAACAATGAAGGCTAGAAATGTAGCTCACTGTGCAGGCTCTGGGTTTGACCACTAGCACCAGGGAGAAAAGCACTTTAATGTAGCGCCTCGCAGCAGAGCGAACGAACAGGGCTTAGGCTCACAGGTTTCTTTTCCTTTCATGGGAAAGTAAGAAATGCTCATGAGGGAAGGGAATTGCTGAAAATGGCTCCATCCAACTTCCTCCTCCTACCAGTGAAGACAGTGGCATGCAGGAAGGTCCCACGTCACAGAGCCTAGGACATCCTGGGCTGTGGGGGGCTGGGTGGGGGAGGGGCAGGTGACTGCTCCTCTCCCTGCTGGCAGCTTTCTTGAGTGTGAAGACTCCAGGCCCCTTGTTTCCAAAGAGCAGCGAAGAAGGGAGAAGGATCTGAGGAAATATTGAAAGATGGGGCTCCTGTGGTTGCACATGGGGAGTTTTGCCCTGGGACCCCCGGGGTGCTGCTCCTCCCACAGCCCCTGGAAATGTGTCAGATATGCAGATTCGAAGGACTGATCTCCACGCTGCCTACAGCTGGAGCATCACAGCGTCGTGTTCCAGTGGGACACATGCTGAGACCCAGTGTCCCCATCTTGCCTGGAAACCACTTGCAAGTCCACAGGTGGCTCTTGGGAGAATTCTGCCTTTCTTTTCCTTCTCCATCTGGGACACTGTTCCTTGGGTCTCCTTTCCCTGGCATATCCCATTGTCACCCTCTGGAACTTCAGCTTTATCTGCTGGACCCAGATAAAGAGCCAATCGGTCTAATCAGCCTGGCTGGACTGGCTGACTCCAGGGAGGTCTGTGGATGGTGCCAGAAACAGCCCTGCTGGTGGGGTTGACCCATCCCCATGCGGCGGCCTCCTCACCACTGCCATCGCGCCTCCAGAAAACGCGGCTCTTGGCTGGGCTCTCCTTTCTACTCAGCCCCCAGTAACTTAATTCCTAGGAGAGATAAGGGGTGACTGTGTAGGGCTGCTGTGCAAATCGTAGCGGTAAAGGTCTCTGTCAAGGTTGAGCTGTCTTGGAGGCAGCTGCTGGGGGAGAGAAAGGGGAATTTGAATGAAGCCATCTGAATCTGCTGCAAAGCAAACAGGCCTTTGACTCTCTCAATGGTATTGCAAGACGACTGTCACTTCAAATCACTGCTGAGTGTATTGAAGATTCTGCCCTTGCTTGTTTTTGTAATGCATTGTTAGGGGGTCTCCCCACATTGCAAGGGCAGAAACAGGCTTGGGAGCATAACATTCTCACTGTGTAAGTCCTTGGCAGGTGCTGGGGTTCTAAGCCCATCTGGCTGGTGTGGCAGGCACTGGGGCTCTTACCCAGGAAAGCTCATTCTCGAGGGGGGCTGCTCTACCCCTCTTAGATGTGCCGCTCAGGCTCAGCCTCTGTAGCCTGAAGCATCAGTGCATGGGGTCTGAAATCCTGGGAAAATGGCTGTCATTTGGGGCTGGCTCCAAGGTTGGTTCAATTTGCTTTGAATGAAGTGGAGAAAGCGTCTAAAAGTAGGGTGGTAGTCGAAGGGCACATCTGTACATGGAATGGCAGATGCAGGACTTGCCAGGCCAGCCTTTCTCTGCTCCCTGCTGTACCCCTTCTCTTTGGCCTGAGTTTTCCCCTCTATCTCTCTGCTTCAGGAAGAAGAGCATCCAGACTAATGACTAATGCCAAATTCATGGGAAAGACAGAAGAAGACTCGGTAAGGGAGAAGAGTTTAGGAAGTAGCAGTTTCTATGTGTGGAGGGGCAGGAGATGTGGGGAAATGCACTTTTCTTTTAAATGATCAGACAAATCCTACAGTACAGAAGCTCAAGGGAGCAGAGGGTCTTCTGTGGCTGATGGGGACGAGGCAGAAGCCCCAGGCCTGCAGTGCCTCCTGACCCATCTCTCTTGGTGTCTTCTAAGCCACTTTGGAGGACCCCAGCAATCCATGGGACATAGTTTAGAACCCCTGGGAAATCTAACTTATTCTAGTAAGAGCTCTCAGGAGGCTGTAGTACTCCCTCAGCAGTTTGCTAAGAACCAGTGGGCAGGGGGTGGGGTGGGGGCTTATCTACCTGCCCATACTAGACTCCTGCTCCATGGCCCAGGGATGGCCTATAGAAACAGGCATGATTATGGCATGACCTCCTGTGCAGGGCAAGGCTGTTCAGGGGCTGCAGGCTACATTCCCATCAGGGAGGCCTGGGGTAGTGCGGAGCAGCCTTATTTTGAGTGGCCCTGTAGGATGGCAAACTGTCTGGACCCTTACCTAGGATTCTGACCAGTCACTCTTTTTCTTTTATCCATAAAACCAGTTTGACAACTACTGCAGCCATTTGGCCCCCACTGGTAACTCACAATGTCCAATGGTATGTCCCAGGGTGGAGAAGTCCTGCGTGAAAAGCTGGCTTTTCTTGGCTTAGCTATGCCTTCTGTTTATTTGAGAAGCACCTGTTGAATGTGTCTGGGGATTGCGTTCTGCACCAAGTCCCTCGTTTTATTGAAATAAATATTGTTTATTTCCAGCACCTTCCTCTTGTTTGCTGTTTATTGGGCCTCTTCCCTTATAGAATTTAATCTGCAGAGCAGAGAAACTGTTTGACTTACTTTGCACATAGTGGATCACAGATATTTGAAGGATGAAGTGGGTCTCAGCCCTGGGGCAGGCACCTGTGGACCATGCCTTTACCTGTGCATACCTGGGAAGCCCCCCACCCCATTCTCTCCACCGTGGGCCCACTACTCCCTTTGTCTCTGGCTCGCTGTGCTTTAGGAGTCATCCTGGCCACCCACCACCTGCACCAGCAGTTCTTGGGCTCGCTTGTTTTGAACACCTGTTCTTACTTGATCAGTTTGTGCTTGCTTGGCCTTCTCCTTTGGGCGAATTAAGGAGAATGAGCTCAATGCAGGGCCAGGACTTCCAGGGCTAACATAGCCTTTTGTCAAATCACGGTGTAATTATGATCATAGAGTTGGGCAAAAATCCACGAAGGCCTTCTGTGAAGTCAGTTTGCCACATGGAAGTCACCATAAAGAGTACTGTATCTTTTGTTTTATTAATATTTGTAAGTTGTATGCTATATAGCGTTCTGTCAGCAAAATTTATTTTATGTATATATACTTTTCTTCTAGAGAGCTAGGTGTTAACTATTTACCAGTGTTCCATTGGTTGGCACTGTACTGGGACTGCTCTGGGTTCAAGCGTTTTCATTAGAGAAGAATGAGGTGCAGTGTGACCCAAGGGAAGATGACTTTGCTTCATCCTATGGAAGTGGAAAGCTCATTCCAGAGTTGGTGAGCTGAGTTTTAGAGCTAAAATTCAACACAAAGACCTAGAGGTTCACTCACTCACTCACTCACTCGCCCACACCCACATATTTCGCTGGTGGTCTAGCCTTGGTTCCCTGGCACACACTCCCAGTGTGCCAGCCTCCTCATACTCTTCCAGCTCCCAGCATGCCCTGTGCTTGTTTCTGGTTCTCATGGGCCCTGCAGATGTCCTTCAAGGGGAGGTGTGAGGAACAAGGGGAAGAGTGGGCAGAGTCCCTGTGAGCCAGCTTCGTAAGGCCACATGTGCCACAGCTGGCCTTCTGGCTGGCCAGGCACCCTTCTGTCACACTCTGACAGATGCATCCAAATAAACCAGTTCACAGCAGGGAAGGGCTCAGAGGGTTCCAAGTCTAGTGAAACAAGATCTGGTCTGGAGGGACAGGGAGAAGCCATATCAGAGAGAGCAAACAGAGGCAGGCTGTGGGCCAACACAGGGTGACAGTTTCGGCAGGGCACCCCAGAGGCGGCTCTCCTTGGAGGCTGCCCATGCCTTTCCACAGGGTCCCTCCAGCCTCACCTATCTCAAGTGGACTTTGGAACTGTTCATTCCAACAAATTCCGTGCATGTGAAGAGAACAGAGCAGCTAACTCTGGAAGCTCCCAGGGTCATATATCCTGGGTCACAGTGGAAGACACTGAAGGGGCTGGGTGATACCTTGGGACATGCATAGATGGAGCTGGCAGGCCTGGGAATGACTTACCCATTCCTGGTTGGAGGAGTTAGAAACCCACTGATTTCCTGTCATCAGAGCTGAGTATTAAGAAGGCTGGTTGTGTTCGAAGTTGTTCCATGGAGGTTGTGTCTGTGGACAGATAGTCGCATGTGCTCTAGCTGATCCTCGTGGTGTAGAGAACTCCGAGTGTTCCCTGCTCCGGAGCTTTTCTCCTGGGCCCACCTAGTACTCTCATCTGGCCTGAAGTTCAAGGCCTCGCCACGAAGTCCTGTAGTAACCTGTCCCACTCTGTCCCATGTAGGTTACTGCACCGTGAGTGCACTCTGTGGTTGCCTGGCTCAGACCTCTTCAGCTGCACCACCGAGCTTCCAGAGCTTTCAGTGATATGGACAACCTGCTGCACCGCTTGTGCCGTGTATTTACGACCACTGGACTACAGAGACCCTGGCTGAGCCCCAGGCGGCTTGCTGCAGCTCGGGAGCATTTTGTTTACCAGATGCAGAGACAAGTCCTGAGCCTTGTGTCCCCTTGACCTGGGAACCGTCTTATGCTGATGGAGTGGCAGCAGGTGAGGTGGGTCCAGCTTTGCAGACAAGTCCATAGAACTTCTGTGGCCCATAGAACTTCTCAGAAGCTGCAGCTGAGGCTGCAGTTTGGAATCTGAAATTCAGAAGGGTGAACAGCACTGGAAAGCTGTATCAGGAGTGCTAATGCCAGACCAGAGGCAGCTCACTGTCTGTCCTCTTACTGGTGTACGGAATCTGGGCCACTACTCTCCAGCCGGAAGCCACAGAAAACAAACCTGCACTGTTACTCATTCCCTGGCCAAGCCTGTGGGGTCTGCATCACCCCCACAGAGAGGCCAAGAGCCAGTAGGTGAACGGTGGCCCTGGTGGGGCTTACCTCATCCAGCTGGCGTCAGGCTGACTCAGAGGACAGGGTCTCGAATCACTGCTGCCTCCCACACATGGTCCCTTGGCAGTTTCCCTGGGAAGCACAGACCAAGTCAAGCTCTACAGCAGCTACATAATGGAACCTATGGGTTGAAGGGTGTGGGCAAAGTCCAAAACTAAATTCTATTGACCAATCATTAGATATGAAATGTAACTGGGGAGAGGTAGAAAACAGGCAGCTGGGGTGGATACCTCGCACAGACCAGGTTGAAGCCATCTGGGTCCTTCTCTTCCCTTACCCATCATCCTTCCTATGGTGGCTCACTCCTGTTTCTCTGTGTAAGTAACAATAATATCACCATCAGGCAAACGTATTATTTTAGCTGGTTTGCACATTATTCTCCCACTGAAAGAAAGGCTGAGGATCATCTGAGAGCACAAGGTTGGGCTGGGTGGGGACTGCCACTGCCATTTTACATACTAGAACACTGAGTCAGGGTTTTTGTATTGTAGGGGGGTGGGGTGGGAGGGAGGTTAGTGGTGGTGCTGGTAAGGGTCCAAATATAGGAAGAGGGGCTGATTCTGAAAGAGGGTGCTTAGAGCTCAAGTTCAGAACAATCCTCCTCTGTAGCAGTTCACTTCCTGTCACCCCTCTGTCTTGCAACTAGGGCTTCTTTAAGCAGCAGGGACTAATGCCTGATAAACCAAAGCACAAGGGTTTGTCAGGGATAGGCAACGTGGGTGGTCTGGAAGGAGATACTTGGGAGTGGGTTGTATGGTTGCTTTTAACATAGAAATTTAGCAAGCAAATTATAGATGCTCAATTCAATTTGATTTTCAGGAGAAGAGTGAGCACATTTTTAGTAGAAGCATGCCTCAAATATTGTCCAAGGCATAGCTTATACTAAAATTCTGAAATTCAAATTGAACTGAGTGTTCTGTATTTTGTCTGGCAATCCTATATTAATGGTCCTTAAATTATACTGTGTGAACCTTATTTTCATTACTACTCAGATTATCTCTATATATCAGGCTAGAATTTGCTAGCCACAGAGTATGTCTTTGAAATTAATGTCGAAAGCTGATTTTTCAGGGTGGATTTGCAGTTAATTCTGTCTAGCAAGGAAGTAGGTGGGACGTGTGAACCTAGGGCCTTTCGTTTGATGTAACCCCTGCATTTCCACCACTGGCTTTGTCTTACGGTTCTTGGATGCTCTGTTATATTTTTGTTTGTTTTATTCCGTTCTCCTTTTTGCCTTTGTGTTTCACTCTGTTTCATTCCCACCGACCCCTCTTCAAGTTTGCCGCCTTTTTCCTTGGCTGTGTTGAGTCTAGAGATGAGTCAGTTATTCGTTTCCAGCATCAAGAACCAGTTCCCAGAAATGGACTGAGGTGGCAGCTGGGAGGACTCGTCACAGAAAGGCCTTCCTGTGGTGGAGGATGTGACATCCTCAGGCGACTAAGGCAATCTGATCTCCAAATCCGGCTTAGGCAGAGCCTTGTGGGAAAGGAGACAAGATGCTAAATGGTCAGGCTCCTGTGAGCTCACGCCTTTCCTTTACTGTGGTTCAGAAGTGGACCAAAGGGTTTTCCTGCTGTTATTCCTAAGGTGCCAAAGCAGATCTTACCTGGAAACTGGGGAGAGCCTCGAGCCCCTGTGGACAGCAAATGAAAGTAAATTATATAAACAAGAGTCAAGGTTAGAACACTCACACCCTTAGGGTAGGGGGAGGACTTGATCTGTGATTGCGCCCCTAAACACAAGGCTCTGTGGTGAATACTGTCTCGGGGAGTTTTGCATAATGAGACACGTAGGTATGTCCTGGGGGATAACAGCCCCACTGTAAAGATCAGAAACGTCTGTTCTTCCCTGAGTGGCTATGGGAGCTAAGGCCCTTGGGCACAGTAGTAACTCTGGTGGCTATAATATTAAATAGAATCGCTGTTGTTGGGCAGCTTTTGGTAAAGAAATATCTGGGTGTTTCCTGTAGGTCTTTGTGCTAATGCCTTGTTTTCCTCTTGTCATTCAAGTTTCCGCTTCAGTGTCTGCTATTGTGACAGTCCTCGTCTAAAACGTTAGATCCCTATCCATCACCTTGCACAATCTTATTGTCATCACTGAGATTGAGAATATTTTGTTTGTTTATAGCCCATTGCCTACCTTCCCTTTCCTGAATAGAAACCCTCAAAGGATCTGGAGGAAACTTCTATATTCTCCTTGCCTGGCAAATAATAAATTCTTCAATAAAGTTACAAAATGGATAAATAAAAGGGAAATTTTCAGGCTATAGTTTTGCCAAAATAGAATCAACTAAGGAGACTTAAGGAGAACTCCAGAATTCTCTTCAAACAATTGGCTGTATTTTGTTCAATTTCTTCTTTAACGATCTTAGAAATGTCATAAAAAAAGTAGAAGATTGTCTCCGGCTGTGAGCTTTTAGAGCACTATGTCTGTATAACTTTTTTCTTTTTTTTTTTTGTAGTAACTAATACAGCAGGGCTTAATGGATGCTTTTCTGACAGATTGATTACGAAGGTTTAAGCCCAGGAGACTCTGGCCCAGAGGGCCAGGCCTTTGTGAGCAGCACCCTCCTCCCCAAATCTATGTGGTAGAAGAGTACTGTGTTTCTGAGAACTGTACAGGATAAGGAATGGGAAACCCCCAAATGATAGACACATAGGAATGTATTCATCTGATTGAAAAGCTACCACTTTCCGAACAAGTCAGTTGACAGCAGCGCCTCCTGAAGCGTATCTCTTCACAAATAGTAAAGTCCAGCCGTGATTGTCAGTTTTATAAAGCCTCTCAGAGTGCCTGGATGAGCTGCTGAGGGAGGACAGTCCTCTGTAGTGCTGAGGTCAAAGGTCTCCTGGCTCCAGGTGTTAAGGTCACAACAGAATTTGACCTTAGAGCCTTCTAAACTAAACAGTCCTGACTTTTGCCCAATGGCAACAGGAATGGAACAGAGTGTCTGAGAAGGGGATGGGGGAGGAGAAACCTGGATGTAGTTGATTTGTGTGTATTGGTTTAATCACTTATTTATTCTATCATATTCATTAATCTCTTATAAAGTTCCAGATCTATTGCTGGGCCTTGCAGGGGCTGCCAAGATGCTCCAGAGCTTTCTGCCCTGTAGGATGGTACCTTCCTAGGGAAAAAGATGCGGATATTGGATTTGGCTTGGGGGAAGATGTGGGGTCTAAGCTGAGGCATACTTTTCTATTTTTTATACCAGAAATTGAGCTCAGCACCTCATACTTTCTAAACAGGCTCTGTGCCACTGAGCTGTATCCCCAGCCTGACCTACTGGTTCTGAGAGGCCAGCAGGACATGGAATCAGAGCATTCAGTGGTCTGTTCACCAGCTGTGAGAGAGACCAATCTGCCAGGCCCTACAGTCAGCTGCCATCCTGAGCTTTCCTCACTGCACCCAAAGCCCGTTTCTTTCCCACACATATTCTCCCTCAGTTTCCTCCATTCTCTGGGAATAGCACTACTGCCATTGCCTGAGTCCAAAGCCTACAGCCTCCACCATCTCCCTCCTCCTCACCAAGAGATTCAAAGTCCTGTTGATTTTAACTCCAATATCTCTTGAATCTTTACCTTCTAGCCACCGTGTCGTAAGGCCTAGTCCTGCCCACACTGTCCTCACTTTCATCTGGTCCTTTACCCCTCATCTTGTTGTTCCACTTATCCCCTTTTGGCCCCTTCTTCAGCTTTCACCATGTTTCTCAGCAGCCAGAGTGGCCTTCCAGATAGATAATCCCATCATACCTGTGCCTTAATTGATCCACTCTAGTAGTTTCCACTTGCTCTCAGAAGGGTGATCAAATCTTAACATAGCTCCTGGTGCATATCAAGTCTGGCACTCTGGCCTAACCTCTTGTCCGCCTTGCCTTTTACTTGCTAATTTTTGTACTACATGGGTTTCTTCTGCCCTTCATACTTGTTAAGGCTTGCATCTAGCTGGCCTCTCTCCCCCAAGCCTCTTGCAGTCATGGGTGGGGATGTTTTTAAGAGGTGGCTGGATCTAGAATTATGTCATGCTGAGATCAAAAGTATGTGATAAGTAAATCAGTCTGTTGATTGGCTGGCACTTAGCATAGCTTTGGCTAGGGTGTGAGAGCTATAGGAGCCCTAGGGTGAGCATCCTACATAAAATACAAGGGATACAAAGTGGGCTAACAGGCTCTCCCTGCCTGCTTACCATGGATTGCTTCTCCTTTGTGGTGCCCTTCTGCTGTGCTACTGTTATGGTTTGTGTCTCTTTGTCTCCCCAAAGTCTCATGCAATCATAAGGCATGGGGTGGCTTTTGGAATTTATGATTGATTCATGATCCAAAGCTGGGATTACGGGTCTGAGTACTGCCGGGATTATGAGTATGAGTGCTACTCTCAACCTGGGGCAGATAGCCTGAAGGCAATAGTAGGGAAGGAGAGAGACTTGCTTTGTAGCCATTTTGTTGCTGCTCCTCTTCCATTTTGCTCTGCTCCTTGCCTCCGCCACCATGAATGGCTGCTCTGTGCAACCATGGGCCACTCAGCCTTGGAGCCAGCTGAGTGTGGGCTGAAACCTCCACTAACTGTGAGCTAAATAAACCTTTCCTTCCCTAATAATGAGTGTCAAGTATTTGCCCTAGACTGAAAACTCTACAGACTGTGAGCCAAATCTTTCCTCCTTTAGTTTGGGGTGTTGGGTATTTTGTCTCAGCAATAAGAAAAGTAGCTAATACAATATGGGTCCCTTTCCTTTTTTCTGCACAGCTTTTACACAGATCATCTGTGACAGGGAGAATAATGGGCCCTGATAGGAGTCCCTTTCTTGTTTTTTTTTTTTTTTTCTCTACAAGGTCTCAACTCATAGCGATTCACCTGTTTTCTGCCTCCCAAGTGCTGGGATTACAGGCATGTGCCACCGCGCCCAGACTCCATCGCTGGCTCAGTGCGCTGGAGAGCGGGGCTGGTGTGGCAGGCAGGTCCAGGAACCAAACCCTGGCCCCTGTGCTTCCCTAAGCAAGCGCTTAATCCGCTGAGCTATACCGCAGGCCCTAGAAGTCCCTTTCTTAATATCCAGCACCAAATGCCAAAGGGGAAGTATGTTTGCAGAAGAGATTAAGGTTGTTAGTCAGCAGACCTCACACAGACAGATCATCCTGGATTGGCCAGGTAGGCCCAGCATAATTGCAGGGGTGGAAGTGGGGAAAGCAGGGGAGAAGGTAAGAGTGATTATTTGATACGATTGACTGAACAGACATGGGTGGCTTTGAAGGTGGAGCCACAAGCCACAGAAAGGAGGCAGCCTCCAGGGGCTGGGAATACAAGGACACAGAGTCCCCTAGGGCACTCAGAAAGGAATGCAGCCCTGCCCCTGTACCTTGGTTGAGCGAAGTGAAACTGTTTCACACATTGACCCACAGAACTGTAAGAGAAATTTGTGCTGTTATAAGCCACTAAGTTTGCGATGATTTCCTGGAGTGACATCAGAAAATGAATGCACATACTTTCTCTTTCCTTGGAATGTTCTTCTTGCCCTGTGTTGTTCCATCAGCTCCAGATGTTGGCAGGGTCTCTAATTGCCTTGCAAGCCCCTTTAGGAATAGATGCTGTGTTTTCCTCTCCTGTTTCATAAGTTGCTGGCATTCTAGTTGCTTTATGTGAGGCAGCAGAAAGCACTGGCTAAAACACAGCTTTCGGAGCCCTGTCAGCCAGCTCTGGGTCACACTTGCAGCTCCAGTTGTATGCGTGCCCTTGTGTAGTCGCTGAACCTGGAACTATGCATGTGCAAGTTGTCTTGCTAATACTGATTCAGGAAGAAAAAAGCTGCTCTGGGGTGGATGACCTCCAATAGGGAACCTCCCAATGATATAGGGAAAGCTGATCCCCAACTTGAAAAGTACCTGGGATGAGTTCATGTTCTCTAAAACTGAAGAATGAATTTTAGGAACAAATGGAGGTAATGAGCAGAAGATATTTATTGAGAGAAAGAAAGCTCCTGTCTGAGAGAGAGCCAGGATGGGGGTCCTGAGTGAGTGTCCCCAGAAAGCTGTCTCTTCCAGGGACTTTTATAGAGGTGAGGTGGGTCTAAGATTGTGGAGAAGACTTGGAAACTCGCTTAGGTGGGTTTGAGGTGGGACAAAATCAATGAGATTACAAGTACCAATGCTCAGGTAAAATAGATTAAAATCAGGATCCAATGGGAAAGCAAGTCATGTAGCAAGTGGGCAAGAACACCACCTGTTGAGCTTTGGCTCCTGACTCTTTCTAGGCTCTTTCAAGATGTTTAATACCTATTTAGCATATCAATCCCTGATGCCCACCCTTAAAGAAGTATGTAGTTGTTCTGGCTTACTCTTGTCTTGAGATCTGGCCCAGGTCGAGGAGTGTCTGTCTCTAGCTGTAAAGCCACTTTGTCTTCCATGTGGTCCTTGAGGGCCTGACCCTGCCTGCCTGTAGTATTTCTATCTAATTCCGCTGCCTACAATAATATGATGGCAATAATAATAGTATCTGCCCCATGAGACTGTTGTAAGAATTAAATGAACTAATATATACTTAGAACAGTATGAATCATTTAGCGAGTCACTTTGAGCATACACTCTTCATATTTGCCTCCCCCCACAAGAGTGCATCCTCTCTAGGGACAGGGACTGTGGTTAATTCTTCTTGTATTTGTTTTCAAGCACTTGCCCAGAATTAATTTGTCATATAAGAGTAAGTGCTCAAATATATATATATATATATATGTATATGTATATATATATATATATATATATATATATATATATATAAAATATATAAACATGAATAAATAGAATGAAGCTAGAACTGGGGCTGGGTCTGAAAATATGTACTGGAAATTGCTCACTGAAAATTAATTACTGTAAGGTCACTAGAGATGGAGTGTTTCAACCTAGCTACATCTTGGGCCACAGAACCTGTCATGGGCACTGTCTGCGGATGCACAGGGGCATACCGGCCTTTACCCACCGCATGCTGTTAGTGCAGCACCGCTGCACTGGTGACAACTAAAACTGTTCCCAGTCATTGCCACTTGTCCCACGGAGGGCAAATGTACCCATAGTTAAGAGCTGTAGCCCTAAGGGTGTGGGCATCATAGCACACAGCAAATGCAAGTGTGGGCGAGCGGATGGGTGGCATGCTACCCTTTGCCATGTCAGTCTGGCAGGCCTCCAAGAAGGACCTGTAGCTCCGACACTTCTCCTCCTCCTCTATCTCACCGTATCTGCTACCGCTCAGCTGTTCAAGGCCTCTGAACGCCAGCCTGCTGACCTGGGGTGTGGAGTGGGGAGCGCTGCCCTTCGTAAAGCCACAACATAACCATTTTCTGTAAGTGGGAAAGGTTTATCTCAAAGCAGATAGTTCTTGAACTTTTCAGAAGGCAGATTTTCATAATAATCTAAATGCCAGAAAGATTTGAATATGTAGGATAAAATTTTGGATAAAGAGTTGACCTTCATTTTTGGCTTCTTTCGTTCATTTATCAGCTTGCAAAGAAAAGCAAACTATTTTTTCTCCCATAATGTGGTTCTTTCAAATGCTCTTCACTTTTGGAAAAGGGCTACTTGGGGAAATGCTGGCGGGTAAACGTGAAGTTTCCTGGAAGGAGTATAGAAATGAGTGGGTGGAGGTGCTCAGAACCACCTCTTAGAAAGCTGTAGAAATGGAGGGTGGAGGGTCATTTCGGTAGGCGAGACTTCACAGGATGGATGTAGAGAGAGCAAAGACACCCCCGGCATCCTTCAGCCCAAGAATTCTCTGCTCGGGTTCTGCTGTGTGGTCCCTTCAGCATGCAGGGCCAGGGTAACACTTTGGGCCCGAGAACGGGCCTCCATCCCTGCACCACTGCTAGTGTTGACACCTGCGGGCCCTTACTCAGTTAAAAAAAAAATAAATCTGAAAACAGAAACTTTAAGTGGGAAGAAAGATAATTCTGACCTCTACTTTAAAAGGGGTCTTCCAGAAGGGAATGGAGGGAGAGGGAAGTCAAAGGCGCCCCAGAGAGCTCAAGAAAAACCAGTTTCTCCACTCTCTGTGGCAGCTGGAAGAATAGAAAAGATAAGCTGGAGCTTGCCAGGCAGCTGGGAAGAAAGGGAGCTCAGATACAGGGCTGAGTCTATTTTTAAAGTGGAGCTGAGTTAACTCTCTGAGCCTAGTGATAGCCCACTGTCCTCAGGGACTCTTCTCGCCATTACACTTATCTCTACACCATGTCAAGAAATCCAATGGAAATTCATAGCACAGAGACTAATCTCATCCCTAATTATTTTAAAGAGAGAGAAAAAAATTTCAAAACAAGATAATAGGAGAGTAACAGTGGTTCATACATTGCATATTATCTTTAACTTAGTTACTCAGGGTAGAAAAAATAAGCATTTCACTGTCC
>PVKN010021156.1:0-15736 GCA_004027915.1 Capromys pilorides
GAACAAAACTATGATCAACCAATTACAAGTATAGTCACTAAGATAATAACACTTAAGTGGCGATCAAATGGGAAAGCAAGTCAGGTAGCCCTCACACAGGGGATGGACAAGGAGTTTCCCTTGTAGGTTTCGGAGGTATTGTTTCCCCAACGAGGTGTTTGATGCCTATTTAAAATATCAATCACTGCTGTTCATCCCTAGGAGAACTGTTCTTTAATATAAATTGTATTCCGCATGGCAGTTATGGAGTCTCATACATATATAAACTACATGCTTGTTTCAAGAGTAAACTCAATGATTCAGATTATTCAAGTACAGTGCAGTTTGGATCTGCACCCCTATGGTACTATGTACCTCTGGTTTTAAACAGTAGAATCAAATAAACGATGAAAGCACAAGGATTTTATATATAAAACACATGAATTATTTCAATCTGGCTAGTCTGTGATCAGCTACAAATTTTTCTTTCTTTCTTTCTTTCTTTCTTTCTTTCTTTCTTTCTTTCTTTCTTTCTTTCTTTTTTAATGCAGCTGGGAATTGAACCCAGAGCCTTGTGTATGACAGGCAGCCCATCTGCTACTAACCTACACTCCCAGCCCCATCTTGGAATTGTTATTTGAATTTAAAATGGAAAATAGTAAAACAGACCAGGAACTATGAAAGGTGATGTTTTTGATAAGTTCAAATACTGGTTCATGCATGGCAGATTTTACCGAATTTGAATAATATCTTTAACATTGAAATTTCTTCTTCATTTTGAATTGCCTTTTGTTTAGTCTTAAATTAATCACAAGTCAGGAAACTAATGATATTATTAATCACTGTGCAATTACTATGAAGAGTATCTGGATATGGCGGCACCACCTATAATTGCAGCACTCAGGAGGCTGAGGCTGGAGGACTGCTGTGAGTTCAAGGCCAGCCTGGACTACAAAATGAGTTCAAGACCAGCCTGAACTACACAGTGAGACCCTGTTTCAATAAATAAATAAATAAAAATAGCTTTTTTTTTTTTGGTAGAACCGAGGATTGAACTCAGGACCTTGCACTTGCCAGACAGGCACTTGTGTCCCTGAGCTATCTCCCCAGCCCCCCATTAGCTATTGTTAAGAATAGTTTTGATATACAGGGAGGATGATTATTAAAAATGATCCCACCCACCAGATGGTGGCACTTGTGAGACTGAAGTAGGAAGCTCACAAGGTTGTGTCCTGCCCACGCAACTTAGTGAGATCATCTGGCAAAATGAAAAATACAAAGGGCTGAGATGTAGCTCTATGCAAAGGCCCTGAGTTTAACACTCAATACTGGGGGGTGGGGAGGAGACCTGACCCAGGTGTCAAACGCTCAGACTCTACCCAAGAACCCTCCTGCCTTGGCCCAGTTATTCTTTGTCTAGCTGGGTAGGGGTCCTGAGAAATAGAAAAAAGGGCAACTGGACATTTCCCTAGGACAGGTTAAAGAGATTCCATCTCCAAATTGATCAGTAACAGGCATCCTGGAACCCATACAAGGGTCCAGAAGTCTCAGTAACCACATCATTTGCCCACCTAGCCCATCTTTCTCTAGGTGAATAATTTTTTTAATTTTTAAATTTAGGACAGGGTCTACAGGGTACAGGGTCCACAGGGTCTCACTATGTAGATCAGACTCCTAGTGATCCTCCTGTTTTCAGCCTCCCAAAGCGCTGGAATTACAGGCATGCGCCACCCCGTCCAGTCTCAGTCAGCGCTTCAGCACGGCACATCACACCGGGAATCAAACCCCAGCCGCTGCACTCTGCCTAAGCAGATGCATTAGTCCGCTGAGCTATCAAGCCGACCCTCTTGTAGGTGAATAATTCTGCTCTGATTAGATACCAACTATAAAGGCAGAAACACTACTCATTTGAGCATGTAGTTGGTTTCTGGTTTACTCAACTACAAAAACCAAGACTTTTTCCCACCTTTTTTCACAGACCACAGGGAGTTCACCAACTATTGCCTGGGCCTTCAGGCTTAGTGTCTTGGCTCCAAGGGTGCAGCAAGGAAACCAGAATTCCCAGCATGCCTCGGCACTCTGCAGAATCTGACCCCAGGTAGCTTCACACCGAAGTAGGCAAAATCGCCTTCTACACGAAGCTCCTAGGGTAAGTGTGTGGCTTAAAGCTAGAAGACAGTCTGGTTTAGAACCCAAGTCAAGCTAATTCCCAAGCTATACCCTTGGTCCATGCCACCATGTCACCTTGAGAGAATCCATGCCAGTGTGGCACTGTATGGCTGAGATTTAACCTTGTGGACCAACCTGTAAACCTAACCACAGTGGACAACTGAGGCAATATGTGGGGCTGGTATGGGCCAGACCCATCCCAAGGATCCCTGCATGTAGCAAGCCGCGTCCATTTCTCAGAGAAAAGTTCTTTCCACGAGAATGAGGTGTGCTCTCAGCAAAGGAGAGAGAGAATGTGAGGAGGAATGTGACATGGGGAAAGAAAGCAAATGGCTCTGTGGAGCGATGCCAAAGTGTGTATTTTAACTTCTGTGACTTGAAGAAAGTGGAGGGCAGCAGCTGGAAGAAAGAAGAGGTGATGAAAGGAAGGCGCATCTAGTGCCAAGCAGAATTTCCCCACTAGGGCCAGTTTGGCTGTAGCAGGTTCAAATGGGCAGTCATTCTGTAGCCAGCTGGATGCTCTGGAAGGGCTCCTGCAAATACGCCAGGAAATCAGGAGGTCCCTCTGGAGGTGGAAGAAATTCCCCAATAAAACAAGAAGGGCTCATTACCTGGTGTGCCCTCGCCTCCCAGCTTGAAAGGCTGCAATGAGCACACATAGGTGGTTTTATTTTCTTGTTGCTTCCAACATCAACCAAGGCACAAATCCTTTCATTCCTTGGATCCCAGCTAACCGCGCCATTCGAGCAAGAAGGCTCATTTCTTGCTCCTTGTATCAAACAATGGGCTGGAGGATGGGTCTGTACAGCGCTAAGGTCCCTAATGGCTCTCAGTCTCTTCAGTCCTCAGGAGACAGACTCCCCCACAAAAAGACTCATCTTTGCCCATGGGATCGCAAAAGCAACATTTGAAAGCGCTGGCTTGCAAACTATAAAGAAGAGCCAGAAATAGTCATTCTTCAGATGGAAGCGTACCTAGAAACCTGATATGTAAAGCGGCACAAAAGCAGTGGTTCTGGTTTAAGCAAGTGGGAAGGAAGGACTCTCCTGTTAATCTGTCCTTCTCCCACCCAAGGAGCTTGTGAACCAGCTTAATGGAATCATTAGCCTCGCTAAAGCATGCCCTGAGAATCTAAATGGTTTGTTTGTTTATTTATTTATGGCCAGCTCAGCCTGGGGCCAAGGCTGCCACACATTCGTGCCAGGGATTGAACAATTGTCCCTGAACTTGCCTAAGCCTGCCTGAGTAGGCACTTCAGACTGCTGAGCTATCTCACCGGCCCTAAATGGTATATTTAAAATCAGTGTTTCCTATAAATGAGACTGAGATAGAGAGACAGAAAGGGTGGCAGGGAGGAAGAGAAAGGGTTACTATGATAAACCAAAATTACCTCCCTTATGGAGAGCCTGAGGGCATGTCAGAGGAGGTCATAGTTAAGTTAGCAGCTTCCCAGACCCCTGGCTTCTTAGATCAGTGTTCTTGGGCACTCATTAAGTAGGAGGTCAGCCGAGCATGGTGGCGCACCCACGCAAGGCCAGCACTCAGAGGCTGAGTCAGGAAACATTAGCAGGTACATGATCTCCTGGAGCTTCTGCTCCGTAAGCGGCATCTCCATGACCCTAAAGTTCTGGGCAAATATTGGCCACTTTACGTCACTTCCTGACTCTCCTCCTGTGTGTGGTGTCTTCTTCTCCACAGTCCTGCTCACCTTACTTCAGGTACCAGCTCATCCCCCCTCAGCCCTACATCTCTCCTCGCCTCTTCCTGCAGACAACCTCGGGACCCCTCTCCTCTTCACTGGCGTCTCCTTTGGAGAGGAGTGGATTGTGCACCCGGGGGCTCTGCCTGAGCCAGAGCGCAGGCTCTGGACCTGGCCTCAGTCCTGATCCCTCTATCCCAAGCCATGGGCTTTGGGTGAGCTACTCAAACCTGAGCAATGGGTACAACAACAGCGCTGATACCCAGGGACAGGAGACAAGACAAAATAAGGTATACAGAGCTCTCTGCACGGGCCCTGGCAGAGTAAATGCTCAGGAGTGTCTATCACCAGCTCACCTCTAAAAAGACACTCACCTAGGTTTAATACTATAATTGCCAATACATCTTTAGTCTGCACATTTCCCCATCCTTGAGTGTGTTTGCCTTTTGAATTCGGCAATGTCAACACAGGTTGAAATAGTTGGACCCAGACTAAGATTGCAGGGTTTTATTTTCCTTCAGATTAGAAAATATTCACATGCACACTACACAACTTGGGGGTGAACTCAAGTCCAAACACAAAATTCATGTATGTTTCATGCATGCCTTATGCTCTGCTCACAGCCTGAAAGTAATTTTATTTATTTATTTATTTATGTATGTATGTAGAGACAGGGTCTCACTATGAAGTTTGGGCTGGCCTTATGCTCACTTTTGTAGCCTCCCCCCAGGCTACTGGTCTTGAACTTGTGGAGATCCTCCTGGCTCAACCTCCTGAGTGCTGGGATTACAGGCATGTGCCACCACACCTGATTTCAGAGCTGCATCATGGGCACCCACATCCGGGGTTGAGATGGCATGCCTGGGCATCTGGGGCCAAGACCACATGATATGTGGGGCCAGGGATCAAACTTGGGTCCTTGTGCTTGCTAGGCAGGTGCTTACGCCTCTCAGCTATCTTTCTGGCCTCGTGAGAGTAATTTTATATACTGCTTGTATTGTGCCTGTGTTCTGATTCTGCCTTATGGCACATCAGCTGTGGAATTTCCCAGTTTTGGTGTCATGTAGATGCTCAGAAAGTTTCAGGGTTTAGATGTTTCAATTAGGAATGCTCAATTTATAGTGGCTTATGCTAGAACTTTTGGAAGGCATCAAAAAGTACAGTTAGGGCTGGGGAGATAGTTTGGCAGTCCAAGCGCCTGCCTGGCAAGCTCAAGAGCCGGAATTTAATCCCCAGTACCACATGCTCTGCTGGCCTATGCCGTGCTGGCCACTGAAACTGGGCACAGTGGTGCACATCTGTAATCCCAGCGCTGGGAAGGCTGAGACAGGAAGATCACTATGAGTCCTAGACGCATAGCAAGACCCTGTACCAAATAAATAAATAAATAAATGTCTGTAAAAGTACCGTTAAAACCAATTCATTGTGTACATATATATTGTGCCAGACCACCACTGGCACTGCTATTCTCTTAAACAACAGGAATTAGCATTATCCAGCCTAACAGCGATGCGTGCACGCCAGTGCTAGAACGCGGGGAGCCCTGCTACTAAACTGCCTCTCAGGCTACTTCTTTATTTTTTGAGACATTAAGTTGCCGAGGACGGCCTCAAGCTTGTGATCTTCCTGCCTCAGCCTCCCAGATGAATAAAGGTATATGCATCACTATGCTCCTCAACACCTTCAGTTTGCAGAAAGAATATGCCATGCTGTTCATCAGCAGTGGCCCTGCCTGACCAGTGCATCTGAGATTCTAGAAGGGGACTTTAGGGCAGTGGTCCTCTAGGAAGGTTCTATATGGCTTAGTAATCTGTTTGACATGACATACACACTGTCAGGCCCCACCCAGAGCTGCCGGTAGGCCCAACCACCAGCCCGGGAGCATCCCAAGCTCCTAGCTTGGGGACCACTGTAACCAAGAAGTGTTTTCACCGATACTATTTTAAGTCCATAAGTCTATCTTGTTACTATCCAGAAGAATTCACTTTAAAGAATTCCAGAGAAAATAATTTTTATTTATTTTTTTATTGTTTTTTATGTATTTAGTACAGGCTCTACAGGGTCTCACTACATAGATCAGACTTGTGATCCTCCAGTTTTCAGCCTCTCTAGCACTGGGATTACAGGCACGCGCCACCACGCCCGGTCTCAGTGGCCACCTCAGCGTCCCCTGGAGGTGGAGCCAGCACTGCATGCCTGGGATCCAACCCAGGTCCCTGCGCTTTGCCTAAGCAGGTGCTTTAGTCCACTGAGCTATCTGGCTGGTCCTGAAAATAGTTTTTAAAACCAGTCACACTCTGGATGTGGTGGTGCACACCTATAATTCCAGCACTCAGGACGCTGAAGCAGAAAGATCATGAGTTTGAATTTGAAAAACAATATAGGGGGCTGGGAAGACAGCCATGGCACAAGTCCCCTCCTGGCAAGTGCAAGGTTGTGAGTTCGAACCCTGGTCCTGCAAAAAACAAAAAATAAACAGAAAAAAAAAAAAACCATAAAAGAGCAAAAGCTACCAATCATGGTTAACTTTTGATAAGAGGACTAAAATTGCAGGAGGAAAATACCTACAGTTACTGACTGCAGGTTACAGGTCCCAGTGAGTCTTATTGGACATGAGCTAATGGCCTTTTTTTGTTTTTAATCTCATTTAACATTTTTTCACCTTTGTTTTTCAGTTCTTTCCTTTTTTTCTGGTGCTGAGGACAAAACACACCACAACTGAGCCATATTTACAGCCCTACCTTTCTACTTTTTAGAGAAGTACAACACCATGGGCCGGCGAGATGGTTCAGTGGTCTAAAGTGCCTGCTTAGGAAAGCTCAGGCAACTACAGGGACTGCGGTTCGATCCCCGGCACCACATGCTGCGCCAGCCCCCACCACCAGGGCAGGCTGAGCCAGCCACAAAATAAATAAAATAAAGAAACAAACAAACACAACAAGCAAACAAATAAATAAATAAAAATTTAAAAAAAAAAAAAAAAAAGAAGTACAACACCCATACGGAAATGCTCCCCATGCTAGAGGTTCCTCCAAGCGCCACAAAATGCACCAATCGGCACTCCCAAAAACCAGAATAAGAAATCAAACATTGCCAGTACCCCTTGTGTCATCCATGTGAGCCCATTACTACTCCTGCCCCATTCGTTTTATTTTTTAAAAATGTTAATTTATTTATTTTTATAGAATACAAACTAGTATATAAAAAAAAACTCAATAGCCTTAGAAATGACACAAATTTCACTGAACAAAGTAATAGGAATTCAGGAGCCAGGGAGATAGCTCCGTGGCACAAGTGCCGGCCTGGCAAGTGCAAGATCGTGAGTTCAAACCCTGGTCCCACAAAAAAAAAAAAAGTAGTAGAAATTCAACAATGGTTGCTGTATTGCATGATGTTATCTTTAAATTAGTCATTTAAGCCAGGCGTGGTGGCACATGCCTGTAATCCCAGCACTGGGAGGAGGCTGAGTCAGGAGAATCAGTGTGAGTTTGAGACCAGCCTGGGCTACAAAAGTGAGTTCAAGGCCAGCCTGAATTGCATAGCAAGACCCTGTCTCAAAAAGACAAATAATAAATAAATAAATAAATAAATAAATAAATAAATAGTCATTTAGGCCATCAGATATAAACCTGCAAAACTGCTCTTTTTTTAAAATATCATTTTATTTATTTATTTGGTACAGAGCCTCACTACACTGCTCAGACTCATAGTGATCTCCTGTCTCAGCTTCCCAGCATTGGGACTATAGGTGTGCACCACCACACTTGGTTTCAGTGGCTGACTCCACAACGGGTGAGCATGGAATGTGGGACCAGATATCAAACCCAGGTCTTTGTGCTTGCCAGACAGGCACTTAGACTGCCAAGCTATCACCCTGGCTTGCAAAATTTGTTAAAAAAAAAAAAGTTATAAGGGCCAGCCAAATAGCTCAGCGGGTTCAATCCCCAGGCTTGCCGTTCTAGCCCTGTCTCCGGGCACGTTAAGACGGCAATTGAGACTGGGCGTGGTGTGTGCACCTATAATCCCATCTCTTGGGAGGCTGTAAACAGGCAGATCACTACGAGTCCAATCTAGTAGTGAGACCCTGAACACCCTGTAGACCCTTCCCTAAAAAAAATACAAAAAAAATTATAAGACAGGCTGGCAAGATAGCTCAGTGGACTAAAGAGCCTACTTAAGCAAGTTTTGGCAAATGCGGGGACCCTGGTTCGATCTCTGTGCACCACATGCCAAGCCAATCCTACTTCTAGGGCAGGCTGAGCTGGCCACAGAGTGAAATGGCATAGTGTAACAGCGTAATGGTATATGCCTGTAATTCGAGCTCTGGGGAGGCTGAAAACAGGAAGATCATTATGAATCCAAGTTGCATAGTGAGACCCTGAAACAACCAAATACGTTAAAAAAAAAGCTACAAGAAATCAAAAAGAAAAAGCATAATAATAAAAAGAAAAAAAAAAAAACCTTAAGCATTAGCTGCTCCTTTCAAATGACTAGCAGAAATCGGCAGTACGATTGTCCAAATTATTCTGCATATATGCATAAATATATCTTTTTCCCTTCTTTCTTTTGTTCTTTCCTCATTCCACTTTTCCTTCCAATTGAACAAATTCTTTCTCCTTCACAGTACCTACTGTACCTTTCAGACTATATTTACTCTTTCAGGTTCTCACCCTAGCAAGACAATATGATGTTTGCACATGCAGGTCTGATTTATTTCACGTATGATACAGCCTCTGGTTGCATCCATTTACCTACAAAAGCTTTAAAGTTACCTTTAAAAAAAACTTTATTTAGTTATTTATGTTATGGCTGGCTCAGCCTGCCCTGGGGGTGGGGCTGGTGCAGCATGTGGTGCCAGGCATGGAACTGTGGTCACTGTGGTTGCCTAAGCTTGCCTAAACAGGTGCTTTAGACCTCTGAGCCATCTTGTTGGCCCCTGAAGTTACTTTTTTTATTTTTTTAATAGCTAATAGTTTTACACTCCGTTGTGTAACACTACCATGTCTTTTTCATCCATTCCTCAGTTGATGGTTATTTGGGCTCATTTCATTTTTTTAAAAATGTGCAGGATTTTATGATTATGATGATCATTATTATTACTTTTAAATTTTATGTATTTGGTACAGGGTCTCACTATGCAGCTCAGACTCATGATCCTCCTGTTTTCAGCCTCCCCAGCGCTGGGATTACAGGTGTGCACCACCACGCCCAGTCTTGGTGGCCCATTTGACACACCTGGGGTTGGGGCCGGTGTGGCATGTGGTACCAGGGATTGAACCCCAGTCCCTGTGTTTACCTAAGCAGGTACTTAAGACTGCTGAGCTATCCCAATGGCCCTGTAGGATTTTATTTATTTATTTATTTATTTATTTATTTATTCATTTATTTTGGCAGGACCAGGGTTTAAACTCACGACCTTGCACTTGCCAGGCAGGCACTTGTGCCGTGGAGCTATCTCCCCCCACACCCCTGTAGGATTATTTTAAAGTAAGAACAAAATTTATTTATGTATGTATGTATGTATGTATGTATTTATTTATTTATTTATTTCAGTCTTTGAGACAGGGTCTCACAATGCAGTTCAGGCTGGCTTTGAGCTCACTTTTGTAGCCCAGGCTGGTCTTGAACTCTCACAGATCCTTCTGCCTCAGCTTCCCAAGTGCTGGGATTACAGGCATGTGCCACCACACCCAGCTATTTTTTTTTTTTAAACATTTATTTATGTTATGGCTGGCTTAGCCTGCTCTGGGAGTGGGGCAGGCGCAACATGTGGTGCCGGGTATCGAACCAAGTTGCCCAAGCTTGCCTAGGCAGGTGTTTTAGGCCGTTGAGCTATCTTGCCGACCCAAGAACAATATTTAAAGCAATGAAGTTACCATCCTCACCACTTGACTTACACTGAAATTATCTCTGTCAGACCCACTCTCATGCTAACCGCAGTATCATCTCTGCAGTCCTATGCTTTCTCTTGCTCTCACGCCCACGTTCCACGTCGCTTCATTCCCTCCATAAACACTGTGTAAAACCGCCCCATACCACACAGTAACAGTGCAAGACAGCGGTCTTGCAACTCTGCCACAGGCAACTGCTCCATGTTGTAGCAGACCTCCTGGGCCTGGGCTTTCTTTCTCTTCCATGGAATTCCTTTTTTAGAATTAGTTCTTCATGGGGCCGGTGAGATGGTTCAGCGGTCTAAAGTGCCTGCTTAGGAAAGCTTAGGCAACCGCAGGGACTGCAGTTCGATCCCCAGCACCACATGCTGTGCCAGCCCCACCTGCAGGGCAGGTTGAGCCGGCCATAATTAAAAAAAAAAAAATTAGTTCTCCAAAGCAAACACAGTGAATTAAAAGCTCTGGACAAGTTATTAGAGCTCTCTGTTATTTGTAGTTTTTTTTAATTTTTGAGATAATATTATTGTGCATTTCTGGGTCCCTCCCACACCTTAGAATTTTAGATATGAGGGACTCTGCTCCCACTGTCTTGTGGATTCAGAATACTTTTGGCAACACTGGGTGGGGTGACAGGTTTTAGTAGGAATCCCAGCTGATGAGCTGCAGCCTGGCAGAGCGCACATGCAGGAGCCCAGGGGGTACAGCAGAGTTGACCTTCCCTGGGAGTCCATGTAAGAAACCGTGGGGGGCACTGAAGCTCCCCAGAGCATCTTCCTTGAGACAGACAGCAGCAGTGGCAGGGTGGGGGCAGCACACGATGAAGGCAGATAAAAGTGAAGTCTACCCAGCTGATGCCCACAAGAGGACCCAGAGCAAGTGGCTGGTGCTCAGGAGGCCGGACTGAATGGAGAGCTATTCACTGGCCACTTGTTCTCTGGGCCCAAGAGAATTTCACCTTCCCAGGAGAGGAGGGCAGGCCCAACACGTGGGATGACCCCAGATCAGGCACAGAGTGAGATCTATGAGATCTACAAGGAGAACTCACACAAGCCCTGAGGCTGGCAGGTCACAAGGCAGCCGGTCAGAAAGGGGCCCCCTGAGAAGTCAGGCTGTAAGCTTCAAATGCCCTATGGCATAATAAGGTGGCAGGGAGCCTGGGTGGGATTCAGGGCTGGATTCGCCAGGGTGGTCATACAATCTGAGCTACGCCTGAGCTGTCTGTTGCTCAGGAGCACCATGCCTGCACCCAGGACTGTGCTGAGGTGAACTGGGCAAGATAAGGGCAGTGAACCTGCCCCTGTCCGCACTGGGGGAGCCAATGCTCCGCTGGAAGATGACCTGACAAGGAGGGTAAGAAGGGGTCCGTGCCTGCCTTCTGCCAGCCACAGCGTGGACCCCGCTCTGCCCCTCCATCCACATGCACCTCTACCATTTATTGGGGTGGTAGCAAGGGACTCTGGAGCAGGTCAAACCAGGGACAGTCACTTCTGAAATCCTCGCTTGAGCTCCTCAGGGCTCCAGCAGGGCCCAGTGTCCCCAGCTCCTCTCTGCTGGAGAGGTGGGAACAGGGAGACTGCAGAGGAGGGGCTTCTGAGCCTCTGAATTCCAGTCACCTGGGCCCAAGGAGAAAACGAGAGATCGCAAGTATCACCATGAGGCCTTCTACCCTGGAAGCAGGAAGTTGGAGGCTCAGCAGAAGAGGGTGATGAGAAGACAGGGGAACTAACACCGAATGGCTGCCTGCCTCGTGCAGGGTGCGCTGATGGCCCCAGTCTCACACATGAACATATTATCCCCATTTCACAGAGAAAAAAACTACGGTTACACAATCTATCAGTGATCAGCGCTAGATATGAGGGTGAGGACCCAGCACAGAAGACCTGATCCTCCTCCTTAGGCAGCAACCCCGAGAGCAAGAGAGGCAGGCTAGGAGTTGCTGCCAGGAATACAGACTGAAGCCCCCCACACTAGTGACCATCTGGACCACACGCAGAGCAGCAGGGAGGTCAGAGGACACGAGGGGCACAGCCAGGCTTCGGGTACGCCTTGGTCAGTTGGGAGCCACATGAGTGGGCAGTGAGTGGAGCGTTGGACTAACGCTGTCATCACATGGGGTAGGAGGCTTCACGCCTGGGACCCGCACCCCAGCTCTGCCATAACAGCTGGCTCTTCATCCTCAACTCTTCCAGCCCCTTCTTCCATCTCCATTTCTCTGGCCCTGCTTCAGACTGTGAAAGCCACCCTGAAAGGACCCCGGTCTGGGGAGGAGGCCTGCCTTCCTCTCAGGAAGAGACCCTGAGAATCACCCCTTGTGATTGGGGTGAAGACCCCAACCCACCATCTACTTGGTTCACTGTGATACCTCGGTGACCCCAGTTCCACTGACTCCAAAGTGGCCCTTTGAGTGCACCTTTGAGCCCAGGGAAGCCAGCTGCCCTTGGACACCGGCATCATCCCTGGAGTACCTACTGTGTGCCTGGCTCTGTGCGGCTGTAGCAGAGCAAACGTGAACAGCCAATGACCTCAGCTGACGACAGACCCACAACTTAGTAGCAGAACCACCAAACAGCAGAGGCGGCAGGCAGCACAGAGGACGGGGAGATGGGGTGGGGTAGTGCGGTACCTGCAGGCACCCAGGAGAAGCACACACAGCGGGATTTGCAAACAGAGAGTTCCAGAGGGTTCAGGGGAAGATCCCCGGGAATGCTGAGCAGAATCCACTGCGCAGAGCACAGCAGGGAGGCCCCAGGACATAGTAATTGTGACATCACGATGGAGCCAGAATGCCAGGATGCCCACTGGGCTTTATGCCCTCTGCGTCAAACTCCTAACCTCCCAGGGCCTCAGTTTCCCCAACAGGTCCTACTGTTGTTTAGATACACACACTCAGGGAGCTTCAGCGCCACTGGGAAAGAGGAGGGAATGGGGGTGCTGGTGGTCCCAGTATGCCCACTGAATAAGCCCAGCGCAGGCACTGTCAACCGGTTGTGGGGTGACCAGAAAAAGACAAATTCGCAGGCGCCAGGCTCTTTACGGTGCCAGGTGGCTTCAACAGCACCCATGCTGGGAGGTGGGGGGTGTCCAAAGACTGTAAACCCGCTCCGTCCGCAGTGCGCTCCCCCAGGCTAGGGCTGCCCCTCCCCCTCCGTGCTCTCCCGCACGGGCGCGCGCTGGGGCGTAGAGCCAGATAGCTGTTCTCAGGGACACCGAGGTCAAGGGCACCTTGCAACGCGCCGCGTCGGGGCCGCGGGATGCGCCAATGGGTGACTCGGCGCCGCTGGGCAGAAGCGAGGCGGGGACTTGGATGCCGCCGGTCCGGGGCCTTACGCCACCAGAGGGCGCGCGGGATCTCGGAGTTTGCTCAGCGTCAAGCCGCGGGGCGGCGTGGGAAAGCAGGAGTGCGGTGGGCAGGTTCCTGCTCCTGTATGCGCTGCTAAGAGGGAGGATAGGGAGAACAGAGCGCGAGGCCGCCTTCCCAGAGTCAGCGGCAGTTCCGGGGTTAGGCTTTCTGAGGATCTAGCTCGAAACAGTAGGGACAGAGAGGACTTAAGAAAGAGATGCTAATAATATAAACTTACACCGCATTACTCCCTGGTGCCAAACATGGGCATTCAGTCCCGCCCTGTAAAGTCGATGCTTTGATGACTGTCCCCACTTTACAGCCAGAGAAACTGAGTCTCCATGCACTAGAGACCCTGCGGCTGGCCAGGGCTGGAGCTGGGAGTGTCCTTAAGGAGTGCCCTGTTCTAAACTCTGGCAATCCAGTATCCTAGTTCTACTGAAGGGCTGATCACTTCCTCTTTAGCGGATTCCTAGTTAAGGCACCACAAGGAGCTGCTGGGGGAAAGCAGTTGAGTATCTGCGTACCTCTGGCCAATTCTGATGAGATGAACATTCACCCAACGCTTACATGTGCCGCCAACTGAGTCAGTGCGTTTCCGTAGGTCCTTAGGAATACTCCGAAGGGTGGCTCTATCCTGTGTCCCTTCGTGTTCCCATTTTACAGACAGGGCGACATGCATAAAGGAGTTGAGTAGTTTTCCTTGGGTTACACAGTTTAATCCTCAGTCTCTGGAGCATGTGCACCATATTCACTTCTTCATCTGTTGAGCCAATGCTTGTTGAGCGTCCGCTTGGTGCCAGGTCCTGTGTCGGTTGCGGGGGCTCCACAGGACACAGGACAGGAGAGAATCCTTGTGTTCTTGGGATTTGCACTTTTCATCCACTGCAGGGGTTAGCTGAGTCCTCGTGTCTTGAGGATATATGAGGCCAGACTGTATGCATTGCACAGAAAGGAAAATAAGCTTTCTGCTTATGGTGATGTCTGTGACAGAGTCTACCTGACCCTTCCGCAAAAGGCATAGGCTTGGTGGTTGTTCTGAGTTCGCTGTTTCCCCAAAAGACCCTCAGTGCTGACAGCTGGTACCTGGGAAAGGGACCTCATTTGGAAGTAAGGTTTCTGCAGCTCTATCTAGTTCTGGAAGGCCATTGGATCAGGGTGAGCCTGCCCTGATAGTAGTGTGCTTAGGAGAGGGGCACAGGCCAAGGCCCACAGAGGGGACGTGGACACAGAGAATGAAGCAAGGCAGCCACAAGCCATGGGACGCCTGCGATGGTCTGCAGTCCCTGGAAGAGAGGAAGGAGGCAACAGAATCCTTCTCCTGCTTCAGAGGGAGGGTTGTCCTGCAGACCCTGATCTCCCACTCATGGGGGTGGTAGGAGTGCTCCTCCATTCATAGTGTTCAAGGTCAAGGTTAACACCAAGGTCGACCCTGGTGTGAGCTCACAGGCCACAGTGGCATCACGCCCGGGCGAGTGATCTCACCTGACTGTGCTTTACCTGACTGAAGTAACCCACGGTTCCCAGTCAGAATGACAAAGGTGTACTCAGTTGGCAGAGACAGGGAGGACATAGGCAGGTGTGCCCAGGCTCCCTGCACCTCACCTGCCAGCCCCAGCACTGCCAGCCTCACACAGCACTGCCAAAGCCTCATGTTACTCATGTACAGCCTGTTGGCTCCTGGAGCGGGACAGGCAAAGGGAGAGCAGTACCATACTGCCCATCCCGCTGGGTGCAGGTGGCCCACAACAGCAGCAAGTGGAGGCCATCAGCCCTGTTGGGAGCCATGCATGACCTGGTCTCTCAGTCAGCAATCATTCCACAAAGAGTCTCCACATGGCTGTCATTGTGCCTGGCTCATGTGAAGGTTGCAGGTTCAGGGAGTCAAAGTACCGCTTGGCTTGGCTTAAGACACACTCCCATTCTGGGAGGTTGGACACCTGTGACAGTCACTCTGAATCTCCCGCACAGCCTCACCTGGTCACTCCAGCCTCCTTGGCTCCTGACGTGTTCCTGGCCATGAGGCCTTTGTGTGCATGTGTTTGTCTCTCTAGGCAGCCAGCACACCTTGGGAGGACAGGGCAGCGGTGGGCCATCCCGCGTTTGGCACTGTCTTCCACTGTCAAAAGGGGATGGGCAGGTGGCCGGATGGACTCACAACACCAACCAGCTTAGGAAGGAAGTAGTTTCTGTGTGGATTGTCTGTGCTAGCCCATAAGGAGGGAGACTCAGGACCAGCACCCCTCTAGGATAGGATTGTCCCCCAAGCCAGAGCTGCTTTTGGGGTGTGCAGTGCAGAAGTGAGCGCAGGCTGGCTAGGGACCCCAGGTTGCAGAGGAAGAAAGGAAACAGTCACTCATCCACTAAGAGAACACTCGTGCCCCTCCTGAACTGGTGCCTGAGAAATGGGGTGAGAGGTGGTGTGGCGTCACAGTCACCAAGCCGCTTTTCTACATGGCCTGGTCCTGTGGACCCTGCCTCCTCAACCAATGACATTTTCCTACCTTCAGAGCTTCCTTCTTTCTTCTGTGTGCATTTATTTCTCCTTTCCTGTTCATTCATCATTTAATTAAAAAATACCTTCAGCCAGGTATGCTGGTGTGTATTTATGACCCCAGCTATCAGGAGGCTGAGGCAGGAAGACTGTAAGTTTAACTT
>PVKN010021157.1:0-15642 GCA_004027915.1 Capromys pilorides
TTCTTGCCCCACAGACAGGCCTGAATCAGACAGGCAAGCAGCCCACACCAGCACCTCCTCCAGACAGCTTTCTCCAGTCAGGATGTACTTCCCAGGGACCCCAGCGAGTTACTTTTTACATTGTGCCTTTGTTCCTGAGAGCTACAACCTTTTGTCTTTCGCATTTCCATGATTTCAGAATGAGGTTCTCACTCTCTACAGCACAGCCTGCTATAATTTAAAGCATGACTGTGAAAGCAATGCATGAACAATACCCGCACCTGAACTGTCTTCAACATACCCCTAAGTATCCTTGTTCTGCGACAGGTTTTCATATTTCTTTTAGTTTACTTTTTCAACTTGTGAACTTTACGAGCAATGCCTGCTGGCATAAAATCATCACACTGCTTGTTACCCCTGTGCAGTCCATGATGTGTGTGCCTTCCATTACTGATACTGGAAAAATTTTATTCTTTATTCTAATTAGTTTGGCTAGAAGCTTGTAAATTTTTATTCATCTTAAAAAGACAGTTTGCAACTTGGTAGTATTTTCTGCTTTAATCTTCATTTTGATCTTTATTATTTCCTTTCTTTTGGGTCTAATTTTCTCTTTTTCTAGTTTATTAAAGTAAAAGCACAGTTCACTGATTTGTAGTTCTAAAAAAAATAAAACAGTGTTTATAGTCTTAAAAGTATATGTATAGCTTTCAGGACATCCTGCAAATTTTGGGCGTGGGGAGATAGCTCAGCAGCATAAGTACCCATCTAGCAAGCACAACGTCCAAATTTTGATCCCCTGTTCCAAAAAAAAAAACAAAAAAAATTTATAAAAATCATTTATTTATTTGATACAGGATCTCGCTATGCAGCTCTGACTCATAGTGATCCTTCTGTCTCAGCCTCCCCAGTGCTAAGATTCTAGGCATGCATCACTATACCCAGTTTTGGTAGCTGGTACCATATGCCTAGGATTCTGAGGCCAGCATGGCATGAAGTACCAAGGATCAAACCTGGGTCCTTGTGCTTGCCAGGCAGGCACTTATGCTGTTGAGCTATCTGCCCAGTCCCTCTATTTTTATTTTTATTCTGTCAAAAAAACCTCTGATTTTGTTTTCATTCATGAATTATACAAAAATGTATTAACCAATAACTGCCAATTTTCTAGATATTGTTATTGGTTTTTAATTGTTTTCATCAGAGAACATATTTTGAATGCCTGAATTTGTTATTAAAATATTTTATGGTCCAGGAAAATCTATTTTGGAAAACATTCACTGAATATTCATTCTTTCTCATACATACTAGAAATGAATGTGATGTGGGTGGAGTGTATTATAAAACCCAGTTAGGAGCTAGGCTTGGTGGTACACCTCTGTAATCCCAGCACTCTGGGAGACTGAGGTAGGAGGATCACCATGAGTTCCAGGCCAGCCTGAACTACATAGTAAGACCCTGTGTCAAATAAAATAAAATTGAAAAAAAGTCAAGCAGGGAAGCAGTGCTGAAGCTTTCTCTCATTCTCTCAATCATTGACAAAGAAGTACCAACCGTATAACTGTCCTTGTCCATTTTTCCTTGCAGTTCTATTGGTTGTGCTTCATATAGCTTACCCCTATGTGTGTACACATTTGTGTTGTATTGATAAACTAGCCTAGGTTATGAAATACCTTTATCCTTGTGGTTTCTTTTACTGTGTAATTAGTACCTAGATGTTACAGCAACTCCAGTTTACTTTCCACCAGTTACAACTGTGTATCTCTTATTCTTCACTGTTAGTCTTTATACCTTTAAAGTGGCTTACTTTCAACAGCATCTGAGAACTTACTTTCATGCCATCTGACAATATGCCTTTTCAGGGAATGATAAACTACCTACACTGAAAACTATTAATGAAGCTTAAATCTAGTATCTTGTTGTTATCCATTCATTTCACCCTTTCCACTTTTAGTCCCTTTATATTGCCTTTTTCTTTTTTAAATGTATTTGGCACAGGGTCTCGTATATGCAGCTCAGACTTGTAGTGATCCTCCTGTTCTCAACCTCCCCAGTGCTGGGATTACAGGTGTGCACGACCATGCCTGGATTTGGTGTGCTTGGGGGTAGGGCTTGTGCAGCCTGTGATGCCAGGGATTCAACCCCGGTCCTTGTGCTTGCTTAAGCAGGTGCTTAGTCTGCTGAGCTATCTCACTAGCCCTTAGATTATCTTTTCTACAATTCAGTGTTATTTCCATTGTTGACATACCACTAGTAATTCATGACAGTACTTCATTACCTTAGGAAATGCTCTTGGATTTATAGTATTTATACTCCTCATTGTCTGCTTCAAGTGAAACTATACTACTTCAAATATAGGAATTTAAAAATACATAGGAATTTACTGTTTCCCCGCACCTGGACTTCATTTTTTGCCATACATATTTGATTTTTGTATACAAGTCCTCTATTCTGTTACCAGGTTAAAGCTCTTCAATAATTACACTTCAAAGATTAACATGAGGGGGCCGGTGAGATGGTTCAGCAGTCTAAAGCACCTGCTTAGGAAAACTTAGGAACTGGAAGGACAGCGGTTTGATCCCTGGCACCACATGCTGTGCCAGCTCCAGCTCCAGGGCAGGCTGAGCCAGCCATAATACAAAAGTAAATAAATAAATAAATAAATAAATAAATAAATAAATTCTTTTAAAAAAAGATTAACGGATCATATTCTTCAGGAATGTAACATTTTTAGGATTCTTGTCTTTTATGTACAATAGATTTCCACTTTGTTTCATTGCCTTGAGCCTGAAGATTTTTAACATTTCTTACAGTGAAGGTAATGAACTGTTTCATACTTTGTATGTTAGGAAATGTCTTTTTGTACTTTCATTTTGAAAGGCTACCCTGGGTTCGGAATCTTTTTTACCCCCCTGCTTGAGACATCTTTGTAAGTGGTACTAAGTAACCTGGTTAAGATCTGCTATAATTTCATGTTTGTGTGAAGGCTGTTCAATCTGGGTTCAGAATTTCCATCAAATTTCAAGTTTTCTACTATCACTTCCTCAAGTCATTCTCTGTCCCTCCCTTCTTCAGGACTCCACTGACACATCACCAGGCCTTTGAATATTGTCTCACAGGTCCTCTCACAGGTCCAAGATGGCTTGTTTTATAAATACAGTATACTTGCATTTAGTCTGGAATTTCCACTACCTTGTCTTCAAATTCATGAACCACTTCCCCTGCATCATCCAACGCAATCTCAGCTGATGCACATTGTTATCTGAACAGTGCAGTTCTGGTTTAATTTGAACTTCAAACATTGGCAGTATCAGCACGGAAGGTGTCCAATCTTTCCTTGTGTTGTGAACACACAGAATATAGTCATGGCTGCTGTGATGACCTTATCTGCTGAATTTAACATTCAGCAGATAATGGGTCAGTTAAACATTAGTTTTGGTTGATTTCTTTCACACAGTATGGACTGTATTTTCTTGTTCTGTGTATAAAATATATACATGTATAAAATAATGCCGTGTTCAGATTGGGTATATAGATGTCTTCTTGCATTTTTGAGTGGGGTAGGCCAAAATTATCTATTCTGCCCTTTTACTTACTTGCTGGGACATCCGTTACCAGTCTGAGTGTTTATCCTATATTTTGGGTTATACTAATGTGTTTTGTTTTTGCTCAAATTGCTCCAGCTCTGGTCATTTTGAACTCCTTTAGTTGGCTCTTGAGGTCCTTACATGGACTCATCCTTGAAGAATTCCATTTTTGTTTTCGCTCTTATTTTCTATCTCTATCAGGTACATCAGATTCATCCTATACATTCCATCATTACACAGTTTCTTCAAGGACTGCTGGTTTGGTGTGGAATTAGAATCAAAATCTGGGCTCTGGGCATGTCTGTTCCTTTGGGCTGCTGTTTCCAGACCCTCTCACTTACAGAACAGCTGTGGTCTTGTGTATGCTCACCTGAGGGCACACATATATCTACAAACATTTCTACATGCAGCCATTTGTTATGCTACTTGTGCTCATACAGCCATCTCTAACTCTTATCCCATGACTACATGCATCAGTTCAGGCTCCTTCCAATAGGCTACCTTGAGCTCCCACAGGAAACAACTTTAACAAGTCCAGTGCTGTGACGGCTTGTATCTAGATATGACGGCTTGTATCTAGATATTTCTCCAAAGCTTCATGTGTTCATAGGTGGGGGTTTTCAGAACCCCTCTGAAACTAATGTTTCAGAGGTGGCTGGATCTAGGGTATGTGACCCTGGGATTAAGGATGTGATGTTGGGATTAATGCTTTGATGCTAGGATTAAGGGTGCACCATCCTAGGGACAGAAAGAGGGTTGCTGCCATTGCTTGCTGCTTGCTACTTTGCTGCCTTCCTGCCTTCTGCCCACCACTAACCGCTTCTCTTCTGCAATGCTCCCTGCTTTGGAGCCAGCCAACTATAAACTGAAACTTCTACAAACTATGAGCAAAAAAAACCTTTCCTCCTATAATGTTGAGTGCCAGGTATTTTGTTTCAGCAACAAGAAAAATAACTAAGACAAGTGCTATGTATTATTTATATTGAAAAGAAAGTTTTCTCACATTTACAACCATTATGATTATGATTATTTATTTATATTATGGCCAGCTCAGCCTGCCCTGGGGGTGAGGCTGGCGCAGCACGAGTGCCAGGGATTGAACTGCGGTCCCTGTGGTTGCTTAAGCTTTCCTAAGCAGGTGCTTTAGACTGCTAATCCATCTCGCTGGCCCCTAACCATTATTATTTAAAAACATAATTGCATTGACAAAAATGCTTAGAATGATGCTAAAATCATAATGGGATGTATTTTGTTTTGATCCTAACATTAGTCAAGTGATTAACAGTCTTGCCTTTTCTCTAGATAGTTACCTATTAATGCTTGGCTTTTAAAATGAGGGCAGTTCATTTAGATTTTCCTTTCTAACACCAGCTTGCTTGCTAATTTTACATTATCAGTGTTTTAAATGATTACATTCTCTTCTGTAATCACAGATTTAGTTGCTGGAAGAACTGAACGCAAGATGCCCCCTCCAACATGAGCTTTACGTCCCTGTGTTAAAGAAGGCTCCTTAACCCAGCTATCTGGCTCAGCCTCAGAATTCAGTGTTTCTTTTCTTCACACAGCAGTGTCTTCAGTGAAGTTTTCCACACAGGCTTTGCAGGTCCTGCCCAGAAATGTGTTCACAGAAGCCTTACTGCTATGCTGTGCACACACAGACCTGGATCTGTGTGGACTCTGGGATACTTTGTTTTACTGCCTTTGCGAGCAGACCAATTCTGTGGGCCAGACAGCTGGGTTGAGGAGCCTTCTTTAGCACAGAGATGTGAAGCTCATGTTGGAGGGGCCATCTTGCGTTCAGTTCTTCCAGGAGTAGGGTCTGGGCCTTGAGTATGCAAGCTCATTTCTTTCGTCATCCCTGACTTTCGTTATCCCTGACTTTCGTTTTCCTCACCCTACTAAGGTGATTCCTTCTCTGTACCTGGGCAGGAACAGATGGTGACAACCAGTCTCTCCACTGGTTCTGCTCTCCAACCTCTTTATCTTCCTCCACACAGCATGTTGTCCAATAGTCCCATCTTCTGAGTATCTATTTTTATATAGCATTCAAGCCACTTTTTTGCTGCTGCTAATAGGGACTCACATTGTAATGGATTTACTGTCTACTCTTCTCAGCTTTTTCACATCCTTTTATCTCTGTCTTTTTTGGAGCTCTTTTCTCCTTTATAACTTTTTTAGTACACAAAGAAAATTTTATTTCCTGTGTTGATTTTTGAGTACTGGGTTGATTCTACACCTTTCCTCAGCCATCTGTTCTCTATTCTTCCCCTTCTGTCAGTGTCCACATGAGGGTGCCCTGTCAGCTTTGACTGTCACATCACTTATCTTTACTTAAATATCTTGTAGTGCTGAGGATATATGTGTATGCTACTGAGCTACACCCTACCCTGTACTGTTTGTTTATTTATTTTTGCAGTATCAAGGATTGAACTCAGAACCTGTGTTCCCAGGCAGGCATTTATGCTGTTGAGCTATATCCCGGCCCCTCTAACTGCTCATCTTTAACAAAGGGTAGGTCTGAGTTAGCTGCACATTGTTCTAGACTCTCCCCTACTCAATTTTTCTTATGGTCTGTGCTGTCTGGAAGTATGTCTATGGTATCAGCAGGTGCTTGGGTTATGTGTGACAGAAACCCAACTCAGACCAAGACGGCTAAGAAGACACATGCGGAACCTAGGGAGGTGGTGTCTCAGGAGTGTCTTGGGTTCCTGCAGGCTGTGCCCCCACCAGCTATAGCTTCAGAACTCCCCCCACCAACACCCAGACCATTAAGTGGCTCAGGCATGAAAGCCTTCAGAAGAGTACTTTGAAACTATTGTGGTTCTGCTTCCTTCTCTCCTGGTATGGTATGGGAGCAGCTCCACACTATTATCAGAGGAAGGGGATGGGGTCACAGAGAGCCTATTCATTGTGGGGCAGCTGAGGCCCAGGAGAGATCTCCTCTTAGTCTATGTGATGGGTAGGGACAGGTCCAAGGGACTGAGGGGGTTGACAACTACATGGCAGGTGGAGATAAATCCTTCCTCCCTCCCTCCTTCGCTCCCTCCCTCCTTTTCTCTTCCTCTATTTGACCCCTCAGAATCTGGATATTGATGAAAACACAAATTATTACAGCTGATGCCCCAGCATATATTACATACCCAGCTCCATCTGAGTCATAGACCCCAGTCTCCTCAGTGAGTGCTCACCAATGTACCCCTCAAAATCATCCCATCCAGTGGGAGCATGGCTCTGTAAGATCCAACTGACTGAAGCTTCTCTTCCCAGATGGCGGACATCCTTGTCGGCTGTGGCTCCTCTCTGAGTCATTGTAGATGAGATCTTGTTCCCTGCTTTTCATTCTTTGTATTCATTTCAGTGAGTTTCAAGGAGAAGTTAGGATGAACAAGTCATTGCTCAGTGGCATTTCCAGAAGGGTTAAGCTCCACTCTCAAAGCGCCTCTAAAGAAGTTCCAAGTCCTGTACAATGAGCTGGTTCATGACTGTCTGTGGGTACACAATGCCCTGTTCTCCAGCCCTGCTTGGCCACAGCAGTCCCAGCAAGCAGCCTGGGCTCTGGCATCTATCGCCTTCACAGCTGCTCTCCCCAACTCCCCCTCCCCAAGGGATAGCCATGTTGTCTAATACTGTCCAGCTGCTGTGGTCTGACCAGGCAGTCAGTCATGGGAACAGTACAATAGGTGAGGGTCAATTTTTAAAACTCTTCTAATAAGGAGAGAAGAGCATGACCTTCATCACATCCTAGGCAGAAAGGGGCATGGTTAGGAACTACCTTCTCTTGATATGTGAGGGTTCTGATTATGGGGTCACTGTCCAAGCACCTGCCCCATCACTGTCACAATGTGGGCACCAAACAATGGCTGTGCCTCCCCAGCAAGTTTCTACATGATAGTCAAGACAGAAACTGGACTGGCAGTACAACTCCTGCTTTCCCACACGTGCCAATGATCAGAGCAGCAACCCAGCTGGGGACCCAGACCACCTCCAAAGTGTCTTGTATGTCCATAAATCCTGCCAGGCCGTGGCAAGCTGCCGTGGTCTTTTGAACAAGAAAAGTAATAGCAGCTCATGAGCACAGGGACCTGACCCCTTCCCCATTCTTCACCTAGACCAAAAAGGACTCTGTCTTGAGATACTGTCTGGCCAGGGGGCTCTAGCCATTATTTCAGCTGCCTGCAGGCTGAGCTCCCAAAACCAAGGTAAGGGGAGAGGATGTGGCCTTTCATGGACTGTAAGGGCAGCTGCGCCTTCTCTGAACTGCCTCTGTGAGGAACTGTGGCCTTGGGGTTACCCTCTGATGGCAACATAGTTTCAGTGAAGGAGGATCCATCTGGGGACAGAACAGTAGTCAGAGGCAGCAGAGAAGACCTGGGTCCCATAAAGTTATGACAGTTCCAAGTAAAACCATGCAGAACAGGCTATGTCTCTTAAGAACCTACCAAAAGTAGGTATTACTACTGTAACGCCATTTAGCTGCTAAGTGAATCACTAAAAACTGTTTTCAAGTGAAAGACTGGCTGATGTCTTAAGAGAAGCCCATTTCTTTTTCATTTGGGGCTTGCTCCTGGGGTTTGGATGTACCTGCTCTAGATACCTGAGAACAGTGGTATCATGGAAGACAGGAGGCTGAGACCCCAAACTGCCCACTCAGCTCTACCTGGGCCACCTCAGCCACAGCCTTTGAAGGAGTCTTTGGCCCAGCCAACGGAAAGATAGGAAAGAAATAAAACCTCTTAAATGTATGATAAGAAATGGAAAAGACTGAAAAAGGGCAAGAGTAGGTGGGGCACGACTCTTCTCACAGATAGGCTATGCTTATGGGTGTCTGCTCCTTTTGGTGGTCATAGGCTCTGCTTTTGTGTGCTGAATTCTGAATTCTATTTTCAACAAAATGGAAGGTTTTAATTTGTAATAAGCTTGACAATTGTTACAGTGCTCCAAAACTGAGTTTCCTCCATCCTCACTTGTCTCATCCAGCTGTCTAGGCCCAGCCTTTCACTTGGCCATAGTCTATGTTTGGGGCTCTGCTTGCCATGGGGTCTGCTGTGGAGGCATCTGGAGCAGGGCGAGTACCTACCTTGTGCTGGGGATCCTGGCATTATTTCCCTTGAACCTTTTTCCTTTGTGTGACTCTGGGGCCCCATAAGGCCTTCCAAAGCACCTACTTCAAGCTATGAATGTGGACTCTGATCTTCACCTATTTCCACAGGAAATATCCTGTGGGTGAGGAAGGCTACACTACCATCCTAACAGAAGGATCCCTGATTCTGCCTTGATGAGTTCCCACAAAATGCTTCAGCCAACAAGGAATCTGTTACTTGTGAATATTGCCATGGGTGCACCTTCAGCACAGGGCAGGCAAACCCACCTTGCCAAGGTTGAGCCTCTCTGAACCTGCCTGGCTACTTGATCCATGGTCCTGAGCAAGGCTGAACAACGCCTGTTGGTGCAAATTAAGGATTGGTTTCTATCCTCTGCAATGGCTGCCCCTTGCTCAGGAGTGACCAGGATACTCCCAAGGGAGACTCAAACTCCTCAGATTGAGCAGTGGCCCCAGAGTTCAGCATTTCATTTCCTGCTGGAAGGGACAAGGTGCTTTCTCAGAGGATTCTAGGGCTTGGCAGTGTAGTACCTCAAATTTCCATGCCAGCTCAGCATAGACATTCCATGCTGGATGAACTAAGGATTGGCAACTGGAACCCTAACCCCAACTGCTGAGAAACAATAACTTTGCCTTGCTGTTTCCTGCTTCCAGCATACAGTGAAGCAGAACATAGGCTCAGGTAGTGCATGTCGCTGTGGTAGTGACCGTCCTTTTTATAAGCCTGTACAGGGCACAGTCCTAGATTACGGCCATTTAGGACCTATCTGACAGAGAGCAATGAGAGTCATTAGCCTATGCAGACATCAGCTGGCAGTTGTGGACACACTATTGTCAAGAGCCAGCCTCCCCTGGTGGGCCCTGTCCTCAGTAGGTGGGCCTGCTCCCCAGGGGCAGCCAGGCTTGGGCACAGCCTACTGTAAGCTGCAGACACACAGGGAGCAGGACAGGTGCTGACCACATGGTGGTACCAAGGCTCTCTGTTGGCTGCCATCCCCCCCAGAGCCTGCTCCTCCTCCACCCTTGCTGTAGGAAAGTTCCGGTGCTGAGTGGGCGAGAAGGTTCTTGATTCCAACTTCCTACACGGAGCTCTGAAACAGAGCACACTCTGTGCTGCTCCTGATGGGGTCTGTTCAGAGAATGTGCCTGGGAAGCAGCAATCTGCTCCTGGTGCTGGCAGCACTCTCTTGCACACCAGGCCCCTCACTCCCATGCCCTGCCCACCGCCAAGACTGGCAGGCCATGTGGGTACATAGCACGGACCTGGATCCTGGCGGCCCCATGCTGAGCTTCCCTGGCCTCTCCATCACCAAATTGGTGCCTGGGAAGAAGGCACAAGATCTGATGGTGACAAGGATAAAAAAGGAGTCATGGTGCTGACCAACAGGAGCCCCTTGGCTGCAGTCACTGTGACTGGAAGGAAAAGGAAAGGCTGTCATTGAGGTTCCTGAAGTCCCCAGGGGAAAGGAGCTACAACAGGGACATTTCTCAGACTTTGCTGTGGGAAGGTACAGAAGAGGAACTAGCTCACCATTCACAGTACACAAAGTCAGCCTTTTCCCCACAGTGTCCTGCTCCTAGCACATAGTGGCCCTACTCATCACCCTGAGGCACACCCGGCACAATGCTTTTGCATCTAAACAGGATCCCATAGGCATTTGCACACTCTTGCCAAAGTCATGCAAAAGGAAAGCTGGATGATAGATTTCCCAAGTGTAAAGATCCTCAATCTCCAGGAACAGAAAGACCCACAGTCACTGCAGGGAGGTACCCAGAGAAAAACACACAGAGAAAATGATCCCCAGTAAGAGTCCCAAGTAAAGATGGAACTCCACAAACATCCCTGGCTGGTGCCTGCTTCTGCCTCAGATGGAGTTTTGTCCTCACTGGAACAAGGTGTTTTTAGAGAGAACATCTGGGTTGCCAGAAGGACGAACTCAGTAGCTTCTATCCACCTCTGATGAAGAAAGAACATTAGTGCTAGAGGGAAAATCCACTGAGGAGCTGACGAGAGCATTGAGAAGCCCATAAGGGAAAGATTAAAGAAGGCCTGGAACCTAGAAAAATGAGGAACACTGGAGTGTCCTATCCAGTTGGCCTCCAGCTGTCTCCAAAGCTCTGAAGAATGCATGACTTAGGAAAGATCCACGTGGAAGATGACCTGAAGCCAGACCCAGGAGGGCCCACAATGGGCAGATGGAGAGCTTTCCCCTCTGGAGGAAACCCCACCCATCTTGGCCCTGTAATTAGTAAGGTGCAGTGACAATAGTGGCCTGGAGAAAAGGAAGTATTAGTAGTAGATCCAAGTTTTCTTTTCTTTCTTTTTTTGTATTTTAGGGAAGGGTCTATAGGGTGTTCAGGGTCTCACTACTAGATTGGACTCACAGTGAACCACCTGGCTGGTGCCACCACACTCAGTCTCAATTGCGAGTTCAGTGCACCCCAGGGACAGGGCCAGCATGCAGGCCTGGGGAATTGAACTCCAGCCCCTGCACCTGCTTGTAGGTGCTTTAATCCACTAAACTATTTGGCTGGCCCTATATCCAAGGTTCTTGAGCTCACTTTTGTAGCCCAGGCTGGTCTTGAACTCACATTGATCCTCCTGCCTCAGCCTCCCAAGTGCTGGGATTATAGGTGTGTGCCACCACGCCCAGCTTAGGGCTGGTATATTTTGAAAGAGCAAAACCAGAAAACTTTAGGTTTTCAACAGGCTGTGCTGGAACAGGCCTGAAATCTCAGCACTTGGGAGGCTGGGACAGCAGGTTTGCTATGAATTGGAGGTCAGCCTGGGTCAAAAAGAGTTTAAGGCCAGCCTGAATTACATAGTGAAACTCTGTCTCAAAAAAAAAAAGAACTACAATGAATATAAATGGAACAACAGTTGAGCTAAAGCAGAGATGGTCAGGCATCATTTCTGAAGATTCACACACAAGTATGTGCTCCATGACATTATTCCCACACAGTCATATCACTGGGGAACACTGTAGCTGCAGTTCACTCTATGATGTCCACATGACAAACTTATCCTGTGACACACTTCTCAGAATGTATTTCCTACTTAGTGACACTTGAGGGACGGCCAAGTAACTCAGCGGATTAAAGGGCCTGCAAGCAGGTGCAGGGGCTGGGGGTTTGATCCCCAGGCCTGCTGTGCTGGCCCTGGCCCCCGGGGGCATGTTGAGACAGAAATTGAGACTGGGCATGGTGGTGCATGCCTGTAATCCCAGTTTATGGGAGGCTGGAAACAGGCAGATCGTTATGAGTCCTATCTAGTAATGAGACCCTGAACACCCTGTAGACCCTTCCCAAAAATACAAAAAAAAGACACTCGGCATTGTATCCTCCCATAACAGACACATCTAAAATGTAAAGTATAAAATTCTGGAAGCCAGAATTAGAAAATCTGGGAGTGCTGGATGTGCTGGGTGCGTACCTACAATCCCAGCACTGGGAAGCTGAGGCAAGAGAATCACTGTAAGTTTAAGACTTGCCTAGGCTACATAGTGAGTTCAAGGCTGGCCTGAATTACCTAGTGAGACCTTATCTTAGAAAAAAAGAAAAAAGAAAAAAGAAACAAAAGTCTGGGGGCCGGCAAAATGGTTCAGTGGTCTAAAGCGCCTGCTTAGGCAAGTTTAGGCAACTGCAGGGACCAAAGTTCATCCCTGCACCACATGCTGCACCAGCCCCACCCCTAGGACAGGCTGAGCCGGCCATTAAAAAAAAAAAAGAAAGTCTGATGGATGGAAAGAAAGCAAAGCAAAGCTGGGAGCTCCCACTAAGCCAGAGCTGCCTCCACAGGCAGAAGAGGATCATGCCAGGTACATAGTCTTGCTGCCCAGATGCAAGGAGGAGAAATGGACAGGAGACAACTCAGTCAGGATTCAACTCGTTGATGTGCAGAACACGACACCCAGGAAACAAAGAACACAGATCCTTTCAGTCACCCATAGAACATTTCAGGGCACAAGGCAAGTTCTCAACAAATGTCAAAGGGCTGGAGCCACCCAGCCAGGCTCCCTGCCCAAGTGCTTACACCAGACTCCAGGACAAAAGGAGTGACCCGGGCAAGTGGGAGGCAAACAAGCGACAGTGAGTGAGAAGACCAGAACCCCAAATCAGTCATATGCTGTCATGAAAACAGTGTTAGATACAAAAGAAGTAAAGGAAGCACTGCGTGTGGGAAGCAGCAGCAGTCTCCAGAAGCGGCAGCACCAGGCACTCCACAGAAGACAACTCAGGGACAAGGAGCCTGAGAGCCCACAGGACATCTCAAGCTGTGGCCAACCCCCTTCCCCCCAACACCATAGACACCGGCAGGTCAGAGGGAGTTTGGACCCCATTGCTCTTAAAGAAATGCTACCTTCTGTTCACTTCTAAGTAAATCAGGAGCAGCACAAATTCCTCCCAATAAACCAAACAGATCTGCACCAACCTCCCACACCAACCTGTTAGACAAACTAACTTAAGCGACTTGGTGACATCAGCTATCATAATGAGGCTGCTTTTCACTAAATGTATACTATATGACACACTGTTGGACTTGGACAAAAGAATAAAGCAGTAATTATCCCAACTCATAAGTTCATGTAGATAGAATGTTAGAGACAGGGAGCATGTGTCCACTACTTACCTCCTCCCGGACCTCAGGGAGTTTGAGGCTGCACAAACTCTAACCTTGGAAGCAAGGTGGACATGGACACACAGAGAACAAGCCCTGCCCTGGCTCCTTCAGTGCTGAGCACTTACTGTATACTGGCAATGCCCAGCAGGGCTTTACAGGCATCAGCCCACAGCCCCACAGTGCTGCTTCTTAGGCTGGCCAGGACTAATAGGCTCCTTTCACTTCCCCTCCTCCAACAGCTGGCCCCTCTATCCTCAGGGCCCTCTTTGAAATTTGAGTGGGGCTCCTTGAATGTGTGTCCACAGGAGGTCATAGCTCTGCCCAAAGGCTCCCTCCCCAAGACATCCCTAGCCTGCAGTGGTTAGGCATGCCTGTCTCTACTGGGGACAAAATTTCAAAACATAGAAGGAAGTAGAAATGAAAACTGGGGAAGAAACGCCCTGGCTGGAGCCAGCTCTCATGAATAAGCCAAGGTGGGCGATAGGTTAAGGCTAGGCTAGGCTAGGCTGCAGCCAGTCTGCAGCCAGCTCCAACTGTATTGTGTTTCCTTCACTTTCAAAGCTACAGCTGTGCTGTGAACCCCTCCATGTTCTCTGCCCTTTTTCCAGAATTCCAGTTTCTGAGATGCTCAGGATCACTTTTTTTATTTGCTGCTTTCTAGTGTGCAACTACCCAAAATTCACAGGTTAGAACCCAAACTCATCATGATGGTGTGAAGAGGTGAGGCCCTTGGGCAATGACTGTATCTGTGCTTGGCCCCCTCACTTGCCTAACTCTTGGTGGCACTGACTACAAGGATGTCCAGCTCTCTCAGCCTGTATGGAATATACCCACCAGGCCTAGGCAGGACACATGGCAACAGAGTGGACCTAAGCTGGGCCCTCCTGTCCTGTTTCTCCCTACAGGACCCATCCTTTCCACCTCCTTGCCCACTCCCACATCTGTGACTGCTGGGCACTTTGTCACCACTGAATGTTCTCCTTCATAACATTCTGACCCACTGTAGGTTGGAACAGCTCGCATCCTTGAGGATGTTCCCGTTCCCTCCTTAGTCTGTCTCCTGCCAGTGGGGCTGTCTTTCCCCACCCCAAGACAGAGACCTGATTCCTGCAGTGTAACTAGGCTATCTCTGGGGCTGGTGGGAGCTCAAGGCTCTTTCCAGGTTAGGTAAATTCATCAATACACCAACGCACAGGCAAAAGCTGGGCTGCTGGACTTCTGGGCCTAAGAGACAAACTCACTGGACAAAACCCTGTGCTCACACCCTTGATGTCTCTGGACCCACTTGGGAAAAGATCTATGGAAGTAGGCCAGGATATGAGGGAGAAAGTCCAGGTTCCAAACACCCTTCAGACAGCTTTTGATGAGCCCTGTGTTGAGCCTTTGGGGAAACCAATGCAACTGATTCTAAATGCCAGGGTGACTCCATGAGGCATTCAGGTGGCTTTGGATTCCTTGCAAGGTTCTGGACTCCAGAGAGTAGATGCTGCTCCTTCACTCTGAGTCATGTGTACCCTGGTGAGCTTGTCTTAAGACAGCTTATTTTTTTTATTTTTGCGGGTCTGGGGTTTGAACTCATGACCTTCCACTTGCCAGGCAGGCACTTGTGCCATGGAGCTATCTCCCCAGCCCCTTAAGACAGCTTTATTAAGCCTAGTATGGTAATACATGGTGATAATCCCAGAACTCAGGAGGCTGAGACAGGAGAACTTCAGAGAGTTTGAGGCCAGACTATGGGCTACACAGTGAGGTCAAGGCCAGCCTGAACTATATAGCAAGACCTTGTCTCAAAAAACCAAAGTACATAAAATAAAATAGCTTTAGGGATGTGTAAACTGCATATCTATACTAGTGGACAAATCGGTGATTTCACAAAGTGTGTACCATTACCATCGCAAAGGGACTATGGTGCCTTTGACCACCATTTCTCCCACATCCCCTACTGGCCCTTGCTCAGGACCTACTGGAGCTAACCATGATCAGCAGCCCCCACTCCATCACAGACTCCAGGCATAGCAGTACTACACAGGTTCCCCCACCCCAACACATACCTGAAAGTTTAGGCACAGAAGCACAAGTGCCCAAGAAAGCATGGCTTATACTCCTAGTACCAGAGAGTGAGGCCCATGTGAGCTGGGTAAAAAAGCCCAGCCTGAGTCTAGGTCTACCACATGTGTCCCCAACTCTGGTGGGCTTCAGAGTATTTTGGTGGCAGGTAACTCTGTCTCCTCCAGAAGGGTGCAGGGCTGTCACAGGCCAGCTAAGTAAACTCTGAGGGCCATCTCCTCACCAGCCCAAAGAGGAACTGGGTTAGGGTGGGGTGGAGTGCTAATACTTTCATAATCCCTGGGCACATTTCT
>PVKN010021158.1:0-15491 GCA_004027915.1 Capromys pilorides
TTGAGAATCCCATAGTATATGTATTCTTGCTTGTTACTGTTTTCCTGTCTTTGTTTCTGCTGTTTTTACTCTTTGGAATAAAATAAAAAAACTATAAAGATTTATTTTTTATGGTTTTTACAAATGTTGTTTATTTTAATGATACTGGTACAGATAATACTCATTTAAAATCCAGACCCCAGGGCCAGAAAGTAAAACTAAAATCCAAAGGAGCAGCTTTGTGTTGCCTATACTTCTGTATGAGGAATTTTCCTAATTGCTAATGAAAATTAGAATGCTCTTTGTTTCTGTTTTTTGTTTTTTTGAGGGATGGGGGATTGAACTCAGGTGCTTGCATTTGCCGGGCAACTTCTTATTCTACTGAGCTATCTCCCCAGCCCTGCTCCTGGGATCTTCTAACCAAGTTTTTCTTAAGGGCTTCAGCCATGTTAGATGAACACCATAATAATTCAGCAATTTATACTGGGGCCAGAACCTATCACTTTCTCCTGAGTGAAGCCAGCTGAGGACTCGGTCCCTATTTTCAGCACATCAGTATCCTCCATTCCAAAACTGATCTTTCTCTTCTTTTGCTCCAGGCCTTTAGACATCAAGGTTCCAGTTAAGGGTCATTTTCCCACAGTTTGGTACTCTGAAAAACTTGTGTCCGTCCACAAGTCACAGTCAGGAGCAAGCACCAGGGTGAAGTGGAAGGTCACTAAGAATCGCATTGGCTGACAATATTCATCACAACTTGAAAGTGCACAGTCCTGAAAAAGGTGGCCTCTCTGCGCAGGTTCGTCACTTTTAGAAAGGTATGGGAACCAAAATTTATCACAGAAACTGGCACAATGAAAATGAACAAGGGGGAGGGGCCTGGGGCGATAGCTCTATGGCACAAGTGCCTGCCTGGCAAGTGCAAGTTTGTGAGTTTGAACCCTGGTCCCGTCAAAAAAAGAAGAAGAAAATAAACATGGATGAATACTGAGCACTGGGATTCAAGTCACCACGCTTTAGAGAGACAGGGGTGCCAGTTTTCATTTTCATTTTGAATACCACACTGCAGGAGGTAGCAAAAAACAAAAGACAGCGGGGAGGGAGGCGTGGGGTGCTGAGGATGGAGAGGCAGGAGGCGGAGATTTCCAAGTCACCGTGCAGGAGGGCTATTCCCAGTGACTGGCACTAGCTTGGGAGCCCCTTTGGTGTTTTATGTCCCTAACACCTGATGCCCAATTTCCTGCTTGTGGAAGACACGAATAAAATATGGGATGACAAATGCGTGAGTTTAGATATTCAATTCTTTCAGCAAACACTTAGTAAGCTACAGTATGCCACAGTTTGAATGTTAGATCCACAGAGGATACGCTTAAGACCTCCACTTAAAAAGGCCCTTTTTGCCTTCTGCACAGCCGTTCCTTCGGTTCTCATCTGTATGTCTGTTCGGACAGGTTTCAAAATCTGGATTGGGTTTTCCAAATATTAACATCTGTCAATGTCACGAGGCCCCAACAGCATTTAAGTTGCCAGAGGGATTTTCCGTCCTTGCCCTCAGTTTGAACCCTCAGTTCCTGCAGGGACCAAGAGCAGAATTTGCATTTTGCATTTCCCAGGGGCTAGGTCTCCGCTACCCGGCGCAGCCCTGGGAATCTGAGACCCTGGTGCGAGTTTCCCGGAGGTGGGGCGTAAAGTTCCTGGAGGCGGGGTGTTACGCTAGCGTAGGTGAGCAGGTACACGCCAGCCTCCCAGCGCAGCCCGCCTCTGCGCCTGCGCAGTCCGCCTCTGCGCCTGCGCCTGCGTCTGCGCTTGCACCTGCAAAGCTCCGCGGGCCTCCTTCCGTTGCGCAGCCGCACTCACCCGCGGGGGGCGGGAGGAGAGGCAGGTCCGGGGCGGGGCCTGCGGAAAAGGGTGGGACCGCGGCGTCTGCCGCGAGGATCCCGGGAGCCGGCTTTGCTGCGCTGGGGTGCGCTTCGCCCTCCGGTGAGGCCTCATGGAGGCTGTGGGGACCCAGAGCTGCGGAGGAGTAGTCGCTGTGCCTGGTATCGGGGGTCGCCCGGCGCCAGTGGAGAGGGTGCACTTTCGCGTAACGAGGTTCATCATGGAGGCAGGTAACCGCTGCCAGGAGACGCGGGCTGGCGGAGAGGCCTGGGCTGAGGCGGGGATGCCCGGGTCAGGGCTGTGGCCTCTGCTTTCCCGAGCCGCCCAGTGTGCCGGCCTTGAACCTTGAGGCAGTCCGGAGGTCCGATTGCATGGCGAGCCCAAGCTTGGTCGCCTTTTGCCCACAGCTCTCTCGAGTCCACCACGCCTCTGCCACACCTGTCCCTGCCCACTGGCAGCCTGGTGCACGGTCGAAGAGGCCCCGTCACGCCGAATCGCAGGGTGCAGCTGAGTTCTGAGCCTTGCCAGGGCGACCCCAGTAGTGTTGGGGCCCTGCTAGAAGCGGGCGAGGCGAGGAAACCATTGGGGTTTCTATAGCAACCCTGCAGTTCTCGGCTTCGATTATCTCGTTCGACTTCCTTATCGTTGTCTGTGGAGTCTTGGGCACGGGCTGCGTGAGCATGCTTTCCAGTCAGGTGGGCAGTGGGCCCAAGGGAATGGCACAGGGCTGCGAACCCCGGCAGTGTGTGTATTTAACTTGATCTTCGAGAATTGCAGGACAGGTGCGGCAACACACACTTGTCATCGCAGTTCTTGGGAACCTGAGGCAGGAGGATCCTTGTGAGTTCCTTGCAAAGTGTTGTAAGGAAGGATAGCAGTGAAGTGGCCCCTGCGGGTGTTACCATCAGTCTACTCAGAGGGTCGTGTCAGCGCCCTCTTGTCAGGACTGGCCTGGAATGCTGAGTTCTGATGTGTAGATCTTGACGTGCTGAAAGCTCTAGGTGTCACTTTTTTTTTTGAAACAGGGTCTTGCTGTGTAGTGTAGTTCAGGCTCATCTTCTTTTCTTTTTGGTTCTGGGAATTGAACTCATGATATTGTGCTTGCCAGGCAGGCACTGTGCCATTGAGCTGTATCCCTGGCCTTCAGGCTGATCCTGAACTCACTATGTATCGCAGCCTAACCCAGACTCATGGAGGTTCTGCCTCAGCCTCCCGAGTGCTGTGACTGCAGGTGTGCCTCCCACACCCAACTTCACGAGGACTGCTTGAGAAAACTTACTGCATTTGACCTTGTCCTTTGTAGGATCTGTATGTTGACACCCTGTCCAAATCTCTGGAACCTCTGAGTGGCAGCTTACATAGTAAAAGGAATTCTGCAGATGTGATCAAGGGCCTGAGATGCAGTGATCCGTCCTAGATAATTAGGGCAGGCTCATTGTCAGTGTGCTTGTCCCCATAGGAGACAGGTGGAAGGAGCCATGGGCAGGACAAGGCTGTGGGGTGACAGCATGCTTAGGACAGGAAAGAAGCCATTCCTAGGAGCTGTAAAGGGAAGGGGCATGGGTTCTTCTGGAGCCTGCAGGACGACCTCCCTGGGGACCTTGACTCTGCCCCCTAAGGCTCCCTCTGTACCCCAGCTCTAGGGTGGTACTCTTTCAGCTGCTAATTTGCTGCAGTAGCCACAGGGTACCATTTAGGTTGTGAATTGCAACCCAGGGGATTGTGGGCTGCCTTCCACCTTCTGCCAGTCTTTGGGATGTCCCTTAACCTTGTCTTTTTAACCCTGGTTCTTGGAATTGTTTTTGGTTCTGTGACCCAGCACAGTGATCACTTCCCTCTCCTCCCCTCGTTTTCCCTCCCCTTTCTTGGTGTTTTGACGCAAGGTCTCTGTGGTACAGGCTGGCCCTGAACACAAAGTGATTCTCCTGCCTCAGCCTCCCCAAAGCTGGGACGATAGCCCTGTGCCACCACACCTGGCTCAGCATAGTGATTTCTTGAGAACCTGTCTAGGGCTGGGGTGGGTGGGGCAAACAAGCTCTGACCCCTGAACTGTCGCACTCTACTGTGTGGTGGCTTTCAAGTCCGGCTCACTTCTTGGCATATTGGTCTCCTTTCCTGGGGCCTGGCGTGGCATCAGTGTTGCTTTTTCTGTACTCTGTCCATGGTTGCCCTCAACAGTCATCCTGTTTACTTTTTCTAAAGTATAGACCAAGACACTAGTGCTGAGTGTGTTCTGTAATTCAGCAGTGGCATCTCTGGCACCTGCTTGGTGGCTCCAGGCTTCTCCTTCCTGTCATCCTAGGAGGACGCTGGGTAGGTGGCAGCAGGGCTGGTGGCTTGCAGTTCTGCATTAGCTCACACGAGACACACACAACAGTGGATGATCCTCTCTGGCCTTGGCTTACAGCCCCAGGGCAACTGAGCGGCACCCACGCTCTTGCGTGTGGAGTGGTGCTCTTCACCTTGTAGCGTGGCAGGCCCTGGAGGCTGAGACGGCAGCCAGGCCTCCTGCAGGGGCGCCTGCATTTGCACACCATCCTAGGGCCCTCGAGCCTGACAGGTGCCGGCTCTGGGCTGCATGGAGTGTGCGCCCCAGGGACGGTAGGTGGGGAGGGCCTGCTGACGGACTCTCCGATCTCCCTTCACAGGCATCAAGCTTGGGATGCACTCCATTCCCATTGCCACCGCATGCACCATTTACCATAAATTCTTCTGTGAAATCAACCTGAATGCTTACGACCCTTACCTGGTCGCCATGTCTTCCATTTACTTGGCTGGCAAAGTAGAGGAGCAGCACCTGCGGACCCGTGACATCATCAATGTGTCCAACAGGTACTGGCATCCCCAGAGCCCTGGCCTCTGGGTGCCAGAGGGCAACAGCTGGATGGCTTGACCCTAGGTGGAACCGCTGGCCGCAGAGGCGGAAAGGAGCCTGGGGTCAGGAGCCCAAGGCCTGTGGGGGTGGGAAGCCAGGCACTGTTTGGGAAACTGGCAAGATGTCCAGGGACAGAGGTGGGGCCTGCAGTGGAGGGAGTCCGGAGAGGCGAGTTGGGAGAGCTGCCTGGAGTGCAGGTACCCAGCCTGGCACTGATCAGATTTAGGAGACTTGAGAAACTGAGGCCCTGTTGCCCTTGAGCTGCTATGGACCAGGGCAGGGGCAGCACACCTGGCTGCACAGTTGTACCCCTGCTGGCAAAGGAGGCAGGGCCCAGGAGACAGCCGAGGGGCTTATGGAAAGTTCCCAACTCACTGTGCGTCACAGGAACTTTGGGCCTTTCCAGGAACTCTTAATGAGGAAGAAAACCAATTTGGTCCACTCCTTTATTAATAATCAGGTGATGAAAATAGCACTGTCCACCCTGTCCACTGGCAGGTTCACACTGTCCAGGGAGAAGCTGAGATAAAAACAGCCACACACCTGGGGAAGGTGGCAGGAGGGTGTCTGCAGTCGGGCGCTAATTGCCTGGCCCCAGTGGGGAGGCACCACAGAAGGGGAAATTTGTGGCTCCCTAATTAGGCATGGTCATGAGGAGCCGGGGCGTCCAGGGGAGCAGCTTGCGCATGCTGTGAACCGTGTTCCTGGACGCCTTGGGCAGCTTGGTAGAAGCGTCACAGACACAGGGCAAGAGAAGAAAGGTCTGGCAGGAAGGAGATCGAAAGCTGAAAAGTCTTTGGCTTTCAGAATACACATTTTCAGCTGAGGGTTATGATGTCTGCTCCGTGGCCCTGAGTGAGGGCCCAGGGTGCTGCCCCTTAGGTGGTGAAGCCCCTCACAGTACCTCCCTCAGGCCACATAGCTGCAACAGACGGTGCAGTTGCCCGTGTTTGCACTTACATCTTGCTGAGTGATACAGACTGCCATGTCTGGCTAGGGCTAGAACTGGCCTCTTGCCTTGATTGCGCAGTCTCCGTGGCACCCTGAGCTGTGTGCATGAATGCACCTCCTGTGAGACGCTGTGGGGCATCATGGTGTGTGGGCATCACAGCGCATGCGCGGGAGACCTTGCTCTGGGCCATACCATAAGCATCACCGTCCCTCTTACAGGTACTTTAACCCAGGCAGCGAGCCTCTGGAGCTGGACTCCCGCTTCTGGGAGCTACGGGACAGCATTGTGCAATGCGAGCTCCTGGTGCTGCGCGTGCTGCGCTTCCAGGTATCCTTCCAGCACCCTCACAAGGTACGTTCTAGGAGCAGCTGCCAGCTGAGTCTGGGGCTCAGAGCCAGCCTTTTACTCCAGCTTTGAAAGCCTGTCCCTCGTGCCACAGGCGCGGGGCTACCCCCACTGCCTGGGGGCATCTCTGGCCTTTGCGGGCCTAGCCTCTGCCCGCCTGGCTTTCCCTGCTAAGTGAGTGGGTTTACTTACTGGCGGGCTTGGGCTCGCCCCTCTGGACCCAACAGTATGCATGCAGTCTTTTCAGTCCCAGTACAGCCCTTCCCCTTTCCACCTTCCTCCCCGCCCTGTCTTTTTCTCTAAGTCTCCACCCTACTTTCACACCCTGTCGTTTTGCATTGGCATTTGTTTTAGAGTAAATCTAGGAGGGGGAAACACACTGTTTGCCCAAGTCTGGCACAGCCTGCATGCTCTCTGTGGCCCTAGGCTGGGACCTCAACAAGGCTCTCACAGCCCGGCTAGGTCAGGTGCTTCCTGCCACATCGCTGTCCTGGGAGGTGCCATTTGTCCAGCTCGGCCGTGCTTGGGCAGCCCCAAGAGTTGCTGAGTCCCTGAGTTGAGTGGCAGCATTTTACTTTCTGGGGCCTGGAGGGTGCAGGAGGCCATTGAGACAGTGGGCAGATGGGAAGGGCACCAGCCACTGTGGGGTGCGCTTGCCAAGGCAGGAACCATTTTTGGTCTTGAGTCTGGGGGCTCAGTGACCAGGCTGGGACCCAAGCTGCTGGGAGTCTGCTGTTTCTCCCCTTTAAGGCCCTTCCTCAGCGTCCACAGTGCACTCACATGCACATGCTCCTGGTGTCCAGGTGCTTCCCATGGTCTGCGCATGTGTGAGGTTCAGGCTGAGCTCGCTGCCAGGCTTGGGTCCTGAAGAGGTCACGGGCAGGCCTAGCACCACTTTAACTCCTTGGTACCAGCCAGAAAAACATGGTGGCCAATGTCTAGTCCTGAAAGCAGTGCCTTGAGACAGGCTGGAGTACCCACTGTTCTGCACACTGATTTCTCATGGTGGCCTGTGGGGGCCTGGGCTGGAGGGGGCAGGGGGAAGAATGGCCATTAGGACGACCATGGCATAGCCCGAGTTCCAGTAGATGCAGGGATGTGCGGAGGGGGAGAGGCTAGGGAAATACAAGACCTAGGGTTCCCTTCCTGGGCAGTGGACCCCAATGGACACAGAGCTGCCTTAAAGGAAGAACACTTCCGTATCGTTTGCTCCCCCATTTAAAGATGAGTAGTTTTTTAATATTTAACGTGGAACTAAAAAACTTGTAGGTGGGTGTGTGGATGTGTATTTGTTTTTCTTTTTAAATTTGTTTTGGATTTTTTGAGACAGCATCTCCCTGTATAGTCCAGGCTGGCCGTGAAATCACTATATAGCTGTGAATGATGGTGCATGCTTGTGATCCCAGCACTCAGGAGGTTCAGGCAGCAGGATCGCTGTGAATTTGAGGCCAACCTGAACACAGGGAGACCCTGTGTCCAAATAAATAAATAACTAAATAAATAAATAAATATCACTGTGCAGCCCCCAGGCTGACCTCATACTTGTAGCAATCCTTCTGCCTCAGCCTTCAGGGTGCTGGGGTGACAGGCATGCACCGCTATACCAGGCTTAAACTTCGAGGTGGCATTGCTGGAGGTTGAACCTGGGGCCTCACGTGTGCTAGGCAAGTAGCTGACCACTGAGCTCCACCCTAGCCCTTCCGCACGCTACTCAGCGGGTGCCCAGTTCGAGGAACATAGTTTGATTTAGAAATAAGGACCTCTTTTGGGGTGAGGGCGGGCTGTGGGGGACAGGACAGTTGATGGTTTGGGGCCTTAGACTCTCAGTACCTTGCTGGGTGCCCTGCCCTGCCGGATCCTACATGGGAGGTGGGCCTTTGGTGCCTAACAGTTGGACACAAGCTCTCAGCATCGGCCAGAGCCCAAGGCCTCCATTTCTTTTCTTTATTTTTTTCTCTTTTGGAGACAGGGTCTGTCTCGCTATGTGGTTCAGGCTGGCCCTGAACTCACTTTGTGGCCCTAGCTGGGCTTGAACTCACAGCAATCTTCCTGCCTCTGCCTCCTCAGTGCTGGGGTCATGGGTGTATGCCACTATGCCTGGCTCCAGGCCTCTGTTTAAAAGACACATGTGCATGGGCGCACACATGGGTTTAGAAGTGGGGCTTGGTATGCAGTAGAGGGCATGGTCCCAGCCTCCCACGGGCCTTACTGAGCCGTGTGCCCTGCCCTCCCTCTGTTTTGCTTTTTCTGCAACAAGCTCTCACCAAGTCATTTAGTTGCCCAGGCTGGGCCTAACCTTGCATCTTCTTGTCTCAACCTCCTAGGGTTCTGGGATTACAGGCGTGTATCACTGTGTTTGGCTAAATAGGTTTTTAAAAAGCAAAATGCCTCACTAACCTTCCAGTCTTTCCTTGGAGGAGTTGGGGGCAGAGCTACAGTGAAAACAGTTTGGTACCCTGGTGACTTCTGGTGCAGAATACTCCTTTCTTTGGTAACATTCCTGACTTATTTTGTAATAAACCCTTCCATCATCTCATCATACAAGCATGGCCTGAGCCGGTTTCCCCGGTGCTGGGCCTAGAGAATGGGAGTGGTGGGTGTGGGTCCCTGGGTAGGAGATGATTTCAGGCAGAAGCAGCAAGATATGCAAAGGCCAGTGGAGTGTGGTGACACGCCTGTCATCCCAGCACTTGGGAGGCTGAGGCAGGAGGACTGCCATGAGTGCAAGACCAGCTTGCACAGGGAGACCCTGTCTCTAAAAGATAACAAAAAAAGCTCAAAGGCCGTGGGATGGGATGTGCCCAGCAGGAAGGGTGTGGAGGCACTGTGAAGGGGGCAAGGCTTTCTCAGTGGCCCCCGTGTGGGTGCCTATGGCAGCCTGGCAGGGTGGGGGCAGGTGAGGCACTGCCCTGGTTGATATGTGTGTCTTTGCAGTACCTGCTCCACTACCTGGTTTCCCTCAAGAACTGGCTGAACCGTTACAGCTGGCAGCGGACTCCCGTCTCTGTCACAGCCTGGGCCCTGCTGCGGGACAGCTACCATGGCGGGCTGTGTCTTCGCTTCCAGGCGCAGCACCTGGCCGTGGCCGTGCTCTACCTAGCCCTGCAGGTCTACGGCGTTGAGGTGCCTGCTGAGGCTGAGGCTGAGAAGCCGTGGTGGCAGGTGAGGTGGCTGCCCGGTGCTGTGGACCCTGCACATTCCCTTTCAAAGCCCCCAGCTGGATGCTCAACAGTTCCTATCACTCATCTGCAAAGACAGCCGCAGGCTGCTGAGGAACAGTGACACTTGGTGATGCCCCGTCGGAGGAGGCTGGGGTCGGCTCTCCCGTCGGCACCCACCGTAGTCACTGGGGCCAGATATTCTTGTGTGCTTCAGATGTGGAGCAGCAGCCCTGGCTTCCCCCCAGACGCCACCGAGTTGTCCCCTATGAGAACCACTGGACTAACCCAAGACATTACTGAATTGTTCATTCACTCAATCGAGTAGGCGTTGCACAGATCGAGAGGTGTATAGGTCTGGCTTCCCAACGTGAGCGCATGGGGAGTGTTTGACAGGATAGATGGGTGGCAGGGGGTAGGTATGTAGAGTATAGATTGGTCAATAGTACGAAGATAGGTGGTAAGATAGATGAAGGGTGGGTGGATGGATATGGTGCGTGGTAGGCGGCTAGGTGGTTGCCGAGTGGTTGGATAGATGACTTAGATGGTAGTAGATAGGGTGCTTGGATGGAGGTAGACAGTGGGCAGGTAGGTGTTAGGGTGGGTGAGGAACGGGGTGGGGCGATGAGTGGGTGAGGTAGATGGTGGGTGGGTGGGTGCATGGATGGATGGATGGATGGGTGAGGTAGATGGTGGGTGGATGAGGCAGATGGTAGGTGGGTGAGTGGGTGCATGGATGGATGGATGGGTGAGGTAGATGATAGGTAATTAGGTGGGTGGGTGGGTGAGGTAGATGGTGAGTGGGTGGGTGGATGGATGAGGTAGGTGGTGGGTAGGTAGGGAGGTGGGTGGATGAGGTAGATGCGGCGTGGGTAGGTGGGTGGGTGGATGAGTGGTAAGTTTGCTACCACACCCAGACCTACTGAACTGAAGTGCTCTTGGTAGACAGTGTATTGAAATCTCTCCCTTAGAGAAGCTCTGTGGCTGGTGGGGTGCTACTCTGTAGAAAGGCCATGCTTTCTTGGCAGTGCTTGTTGCCTTGTCCCGTCCTGTCTAGATCAGGCACACAGGTGGCACTGGGAGGATCTCTGAATGACCATAGCCATGGTCTCCAGCCCCTAGCCAGGTGCCCCTGAGTTTGTTTGGAATGAGAGCAGCTGCGTGCACAAGCAACATCTCTCAGAGTTGCTGTGGCTTTGTCTGGTTGGCACCAGCTGCTCTCTGAGGCCACCTGGCGGTTGTGCTGGTCCTGTCCCCAAAGCAGCTGGCTCTAGCGCTGCCCACTGGTTGCTGCTGTCTGCTGGTGCTTCTGCTTTGCTTTCTCCCTGTGCTTTCTTCACTAGCTTGTAAATGGCGCTTGATGGTCAGCTCCACCTCTGCGTCCCTTGTTAGGGTCTCCCAAATGGAGCAGCAGAGGCCCTGGCCCAGCCTGGCCCAGCCAGATGTGGCCCCAGCACTGCTCAGCCTGGGAACAAGCTGCCCTCTCTGGTTGGCAGCTGGCTACTCACCTAGCTCTTGTTAAAGCCTGTCAAGCATGATACCACCTTTTGGCGATGGCCCAGTGCTTCCTAGACCAGGACCTTGGGGAGTCCCAGCCCCCTTCAGAGGTTGGGGTACTAGGCCAGCCTAGTACCTTGGGTAAGCCATCCTGCGGAGCCCCAGCTGTGTGCCACTGGAAAGCTCATGGCTGATGCTTTGTTCAGTTTAGTTTTATTTATTTTATACTTTGAGGTACCAGGGATCGAGTTCAGGACCTTGCGCATGCCAGTCTGGTGCTTACACCACTGAGCTGTCTTCTTGGCCCTTTAGTTTTGTTTTAGTGTTTTGGTCTTTGTTTTGTATTTGAGACAGAGTCTTCCTGTGTAGTTTGGCCTTGAGCTCATTGTGTGGCCCAGGCGGACAAGGGTAGTCCTACATTAGCCTGCTGAATGCTGGGATACCCAGTGTGTGGCACCATGCCTGGCATGTCAAGTGCTTGAAACACGTCTTCTCCATGTACTCTCAGCTGCTACTTCTGGCCGTGACTGCCTCCTGTCACCTTCAGGCCACGGGCTCAGCATGAGAGCCCAGCTGGCCAGCAGCCGTCCTGTAATTAGGGGCCTGTGGGCTGTGGGAGGCACAGCTCTGACTGCGAGAGAGAAGTGGCAGCAGTGAGGGGCTCCCTGGACCCCTTTGTAAAAGCGGGGAGTGTGTACTGTTGGGTACAGGAGAGGAAAGGTGCATCTCGGGCAGTTTTAGGCCCATAATTCAGCCATCTCCTGAACAGCCAGACCCTGTTCCCAGGACACACTGGCTCCTGATGGCTCTGTCTAGACCTGGGCCCCTGGGTATCTGTGACTGGCTGCTCTTGGAACCTACAAGAGGGAGCATGTGGAACTTGTCCCTTAGTGGCTGCTTCATTTCACTGAGGGTTTTCCATTGCTGTCCTGCGTGTCAGCCTGTCCTTTCTTTTGGATTGATTGACTGGTTGATCGGTTTGGTCTCACTGTGTAGTACATGCTGACCTTGCATTCTCTATGTAGTCCAGTCCAGCCTGGAACTCATCGAGATCCTCCTGCCTCAGCTTCTTGGGTACTGAGATGACAGGCACGTGCCACTTTCCCAGCTGTCCCTTCCTTGTTAAGGTTGTGACGGCTGGTGTAGGGATGGCCCCATACTAGTCATCTACTTAGCTATCAGTGCTCATTTGCAGAACTGCTGTGCTTGAGCCCTTTGTTTTATCTCGTGCTCTGGAATGGTCATGTCTCAGTACGGGGTCCCCAGGACATGTGGGCGGGGTGCTGCAGAGGGGCCCCCTTCCCATAGGGGATTTAAGTGGGGCAGATGTAAGGTCCAGGTCTTGCCTCAGGCCTGTGTGTGGGCTCACCTTGGTTCCTTGGGCCACCACTCTGACCAGGGGCCTGTTACTTGCTCTTTACATCCTCTTCTCGAGGGTCCCCTGAAGCTGCATCGACTTTGTTCAGCAGGACTCTAGGATCCCACAGACTATTAACGAAAGGATTCCACAGTGCAGGTGTCTAACACAGGGGCCAGCAGGAGAGTCCAGGGGCCTGGGAGGTGGGGTGCAGAGGGCTTGTGTGGGGCCTTGTCACCTAGGAGCCCCCAAACTCTGTGTCCGGGGATGTTACCAGGTGCATGGTGTAGGCTTGGAGCACTGAGCAGCTGATGTCGGTCACTTGGGTCCTGGTCCCCAGAGGTCCAGCTGGCACTGTGCTGCCCAAGGTTCCTACATGTTATGGTGCCAGTGTAGACTGTCTGGCATGCCCATAGGCCCTGGTAAAGCAGAGCACTTTCATGGGGAGGGTGTTCTGGGGGCTTAGCAGTCCCAGGAGGCTCAGGCTGTGGCTGGGCTTGGGTGGCCTCCAAGGACACGTGTGGTCTAGGTGTCCTGGAGAGTGGGCCAGCTGTCAGGGGGCCCAGGCCTTCTTGGACACCTGGGTCTGGAAAATGGACCCCACCCTCTCCCCTTGGCAGTACCCTTGCAGACCTGAAGTTGACAGCTCCAGGCAGAAGGCCAGAGCCCGTGGCTTGGGCCGGCTGCTGTCCATGCCTGTGTGATCATGCTTGGCCAGGCCCTCTGTCCTGCAGCTCTGGAGTGGTCTCTCCCTTAGGAAGACTCTGACTAGTCTAGCAGGCTGGAGTCCCCTGTCCCTTCCCGCTTTGGACGCACCAAGCTGTGCTAGTGGCCGTGCTTGTTGAACACAGAGGGGTCTAATCCGAACCTGTTTTCCTTCTCCTTCCTAGGTGTTTAGTGACGACCTTACCAAGCCAATCATTGATAATATTGTGTCTGATCTCATTCAGATTTATTCCATGGACACAGAGATCCCCTAAGGCCCTGGCCCGGGCCTGCCCAAAGAGAAGTCCAGGATGGCCGGCTGCCTGGGGACGGTGCCACCACATTGCTGTGACGGCCGGTCCCCAGAGAACCAGCTGGGAGGACTGGTTGTGCTGCTGGAGGCAGGCTGGTGAAGGCGATGACACACTGCCGCTTTGACTGTCCGTAGCAGCCGTGGTCCCCACGATGCTGGGAGCTGCGCCTCTGGTGGGCAGGCTGGGAACACAAGCTGCCTGGGTGGCCACTTCTGCTTTTGTCCTTTGAGAGGACACTGGCATGATGTCACTGGCAGGGAAGTTGGAGGACAGATGGGACTATACCCCTAGGGGTTTTTTAAAAATCCGATTTATAGAAAAGTATAACTTGCAATATAGATGAAAATTTATTTTGTATAATAAAAGATGATGCAAATCAACAGAGCCCCTTGGTTTTAGCTCCAAAACCCACATTGCCCTGTAAGTGCCGATTGCCCTCAGAACGCCCTCGGTCCTGGTTGTGGAGCCTGGCAGAGTGCTGGGGCAGAGTGACCTGAGGGAGGCTTGCCGACACCCCAGATGCCTGGCATGATCCCAGGGCAGCCCGAGTCCTAAGGGCAGTCCGGACAGGCACCAAAATGCTGCACCCTGAGTGCCGTGCAAGCTACTTCTGAAAGGCAGCTGTCAGCTGCACAGGACAGGGACCTGCCATGAGGACCACACACCCCGCACAGGTGGCACTTCCCACTGGAGACTAGGCTCTGGCACCATCAGTGTGTGGCTGGAGCCATCCTTGTTGAGCGTTTACACTGCCCCCAGAGGGTCCCCTTTCCACTGCGTCACCTCTGCATCCTTCCACTTGACACACCTGAAGCTCTGGGAGAGCAAGGATGGAGGCTGAGAGCTGGGGGCCAGGTGGGCAAGGCTTGGGGTGGACCGCAGTGGGAGGTACTTCCTGGCCTGCCTGCCTTAGTCGCGTACCGGTTCCCCGGGGCTGCTCAAGCCTATGCCTGGGCGCAACGTGAAGTGGGAGAACTTAGCTTGGCGAGGCCTGGCAGAGCTCGCCCTCTTCTGCTGCTGTTCTGCCTGCGCCTCTCCTCAGGATGAGCAGCGAGAAGAGGAATTGGGATGAGCACCCCCACGCTGGCCGAGAGGGCCCCACGGCCCCGGAAAATACATTTCCTTTCATGGGACTGAGTGTGAAGCGAGTTCCTCTCCTGGGACTCAGTTCCCACTTTGCCGATGGAGCAGGTCACACCCAATGAGTGCTATTTTAAAATCCTTCGTCCACCTCTGCCTGTCACGCTGCCCTGGACTCGCTGGCTCTGCCTAGTGTTATTTGTGTGCTGGCCGCGGGGCCTGTCAGCTCAGTGCTTGTCGCCTGGCCTATCTGTAATTTTCCTGCTATGGCAGCCAGCCTGTGTGTGTCAGGGCTGTGCGATAGTGTGCACCGGGCCTTGATCTGAGCGCTGTGAAATTCAGGTCATGGCTTACAGGGCTAGGGGTTCTGTGTGGCTTTTATTTTACTTTGTTGTGTTTATTTTTGCTTTTAGTTTCCTTGATTACTGTTACCAAGGCTTTTGCAAAAAATAAGAGGGTCAGAAAGATGTGTAGCCTTTCATCTCCTTTATTTTGGGCTTCCAAAGGTCAGCAGTGTTTCTGCAACAAGATCCCACGGAACCCGAGGTCCCCGGCCTTTGGGGCAGGGCCTATATTAATCACGGTAATGTGATCAATGGCTCAGCCTTGCTTGGTCTGCACAGCCAGGAAGGGAGAGGGGAGAGGCAAGGCAGTCCTGGGCAGGACCTGGTACCCCGAATTGTGTTCCCTAAAAGATCACATCCGAAGGCCTGCGACCCGCAGAGGGAACTGTATTTGAAAATATGGTCTTGACACCTATCATCAAGTTAAGAGACGGTCCTTAGGGTCGTCTCTGAATCCAGGCTGGCATCCTGAAGAGATGCGAGCGGAGGCTGAGGCCACGTGAAGACAGAGGGGAGGCTGTAGGGACACATCTACCAGCCAAGAAATGCCAAGCAGCTGGTGCCAGCAGAAGCCAAGAGGAAGCTCTGAATGCACTGCCATTTCTCCCCGAGCCTGAGCCCTCTGAGAGCCCGGCCTGGCCATCGCCCTGAGTTTAGTCTTCAGGCCTTCTGAGCGGGGTGGGGAGACATTCCTGTTTTTTTTATTTTTATTTAAAAAAAAATTTTTTTTAAAAACTTTTTTGAAGGGGATTTTGAAACATGATCTCACTATGTAGTCCAGGCTGGCTTTGAGCTTAGGCTCCCGAGGGCGGGGGTGGCAGGTATGTCCACCACACCTGGCTCATTTCTACCGTTTTCCACAGCAGCCCCAGCACATTCATGTATACCTTCCCTGGCTTCCCATTACTGCCACAAGCCACGGGAACCTGTCATACTTGACAGAACTCTTGGGGAGAGAGAACTCACTGGCCTAAATCCCCAGTTCTTTTAAGATTTTATTTTTTGAACCA
>PVKN010021159.1:0-15620 GCA_004027915.1 Capromys pilorides
TCCTCTTCCTCCTCCTCCTCTTCCTCTTCCTCTTCCTCTTCTTCTTCTCCTCCTCCTCCTCCTCCTCCTCCTCCTCCTCCTCCTCCTTCTTCTTTGCCATCTTCCTGGCTCAGCCTCCTTGAGTGCTGGGATTATAAGCATATGCCACTGCTACCACTGTACTGCCAGGTTTAAACTATAGACAATAATGTCTTTAAATGTACTTCGGGTCTTTTCTGTCTTTGTATTTTTGGTGTAGGAGACGGCACCCACCGCCTTGTTTAGACTAAACATATGGTCTAGGACTGAGCTACAAGCCCTGCCTCTCGTCTCTTATTCTCAGTAATTCTAAGAATTCACTCAGCTCCCACCTGGGTCTCTTCACAGTAGCCTGCCCCTGCAAGGAAAGAGGGCACCATTTATCCTTGGGACCTTAATCATGAGGTACCCAGAAAGCCCAAGTTCTATTTAAGGAAAGCAGTTGTCAGCTGGTCTAGCACAGCTGTATGTTTTGATCCTCTGCTTTTTTTTTTTTTTTTTTTTTGCCTCTGTGTATGTGGAGTGATTAGACAGAAAAATTTAACTGATATTCCAGCTGCATATTTATGAGCCTATATAAAATCAAACAACAGGGGCTGGGGAGATAACTTAACAGTCTAAGCCATGCAGGCCCCAGAACCCAGGAATAGCATGCCAGCCATTGAAACTGGGAGTGGCAGTTCATGCCTATAATCCCAGCACTGGGGAGGCTAAAAGCAGGGGGGATCATTATGAGTGTGAGCTGGATAGTGAGACCCACAAACAATCAAACAGAGGGACAAATGCAGGATGCCATCCAGGAGGAAAAAGCTCTTCCACTTGATAATATTTTGTTTCCATTATTAAGAATAAAACTTGAAACGAATATGACCACGTGTTAATATGTGTTTATCTGGGTGTGGGCTCGTAGCATTTGACATACTGATCTATGTACTTTTCCAAATTTAAACATGTTTTTTCAAGCACAAAGAAAAAATGCCACAAAGTTAATGTTTATGTTACTATGACGAGGAGTCCATACACACACAGAGCACATTTAGGATACCACTCTCCTATTTGTTTTGGCTTCTTTTCCTGGTAAAGAGGAGAGATATGTTTAATTGCTAATTACGGGGGGAAAAAAAGCCTCTTTCACCATCCAAATATACAGTAATTTTCTGCAAGAACTATGAAGTCCCTTTCAGAACGCATCCCTGGGGAAGGGCTCAGCTGCCACTGTCCCATCTCAAAGGTGCTGGAACCTTCAGCCGCACTCTAACACACAGAGCCCAGTGAGCTGTACCACACGCTCTGTCACCAGCAAGACCACAGAAGAATGTAGGGGGACTCTGGTCTTCCAGCGGCCTCACCCACATTTTATGCCAAGTTAAGATTTAATTTGAGTCATTTAATGTTTGGACATACATCCAACAGGGCATGAATTTTTATCTAAAAGCACTCGTTTCCAAAGTCAACAGATTATAGTTGGCACATAGCACAGCCTTCCATGTGTAAACGACACCCAGCTTTTTAATGGGACCACAGATATTTTCAAGCTGAATGCAAATTTCCTCCCTCCCTGAGGTCTACCCACATACAGAGTGGCCAGATTCTGGGGTTCAGGCATTTATTTCAACTGCTAAGGTAATGCACACACATGCAGGTACACACACACACACATACACACACACACACACACACACACACACACAGGTATGTGCACTACGCACAGAACAGTAACAGAAATTCCAGCAGTGTCACACAATACCTTCTTGTCCCTTTCAAAGGGGCCAGGATTAGAAAATCTCAAAGTCTTTCCCCTTCCCCAACATGCAAGTTGGAAGTCTCTCTGCTATTGGAGAGAAACACTTCCGCAGCAATTTGTTTAACAATGAGTCTCAAAGATCATTATCTATTCCACCCTGGGGAGGATACACAACAAGCACAAGAACAAAATCACAACTGCTCATCAGTGCCTGCACAGGTCAGCTTCATGTAGCCTTCTCTCTGTGCCAGACAGAGCCCTAGATGCAGAGCAGACTTTAAGGCAGATACCAGCATTGCTCCCATTCTACAGATGAGAAAACTAAGACAGAGAGGTTGAGGCACTTAGCAAAGGTCACAGAACTATAACCTCACAGAGCAGTATGTGGATCTAGATAACTGGGTGCTTACACATGTGCAAGGTCGTGAGTTTGAACCCCAGTACTGAAAAAAAGAAAAAAGAGCTTATTATTCATGGGCTGGGGAGATAGCTCAGTAGAATGTAGAATAAGCGATTGCCTGGCTAGCTCAAGATCCTGAGTTCAATCCCTAGTACTACAAAAAAAAAAAAAAAAAAAAAAAAAAAAGAGCTTATTATTCAAACAAGATGGGATTGGTCATCTAGCAAATTTATCCAGAAAAGTATTTGTGGGACCACTGCTGAAAAAGGCTTGGAAGAATCTGCAGAAAGGGGGTTGAGAAAGAGATGCATTTTCTGCCTATAACTTCAAAAATAAAATCAAAGTTAATTTTATGAAAGTAATGCGCGCTTGAGCCCTGCGGTGTGCCGTGCTTTGGATATTGCGGCGCTCACAAGCTATTTGCTAACTTAGCCATCACTCAGTTCCATCTGCTAAAACACAAATTATTCCTGGTGTTTCCTGGGGCGTTGCCCTCGTAGAACCAAATGCTCTTGGAATTCAAAGCCATCATGTGCAGAAGCAAAATGTGCAGATAAGAGGCAGCTTGGTAATAGCCCCAGTGCCTGTATTTAAGAGCTCTTCCTGGAACCTTGGCCCCACATCCGGATCTGAGCAGAGAGCTCTTCCAAAGCCAAATTCTCACACCCCATTAGCTTTCAGGGCTTCGAGCTGGCTCCAGGGATGCGGCCTGCCAGGATTTATGGGAACTGCAGTAGGAGCTGGACAAAGGGACAGGAGTAGGCACCAAATCTCTCTGCAGCCCTGAGTCCCCAGGTGGTGTCCTGGGAAACACGGGGACACACCTGAGTCATCTCCTCTCCACCCCCCACCCCCACTCCCATGGCCGATCATTCCAGCAAATCAATCCTCTTTGGGTTTCCATTAGAACCAGTTGGGCCACTTCAGGCTGGACTTGGCCGTTCTTTTTCCATGATTTTATTTCCACGTACTAAATTATAAGTAGTAGGCGAAAAGATGGAAATTTATAGATGGGGGAGACTGGAAAGTAGGGAGAAGGTGTGCATGCTGGAGTTGAATTAAGTCAAGCTCTAATTCTTTATTTTGGGAAACAGACAGTCTTGGTCTGAAGGCGTCTCTACTAAGCATGTGAGTGTGGCCAAGAGATCTGCCACCAAAAGCCTCAGTTTACACACCTGTAAAATGGGGCTAAAGATGCTTCCTCCTCAAAGCTGAGGTCAGAGTGACTGACATGTTTTTAAAAAACTACTGGCACAACCTCTGCTTGTGGCCCACACTCTTCAGACAGTAACTATTATTCTGAAAAGCAGAGGGAAAAACTGGAGGACAGCAATCAGTTTCCACTGTAGTTTTTTTTTTTTTTCAATTTATTTAAAATCATGTATAAGGGCCAACAAGATAGCTCAGAGGACTAAGCACTTGCTTAGGGAAGCACAGGGACCGAAGTTCATTTTCCAGCATCACACACCATGCAGGCCCCACTCCTAGGCATGCTGAGCCAGCCATGGAGTATGTGCGTGGTAGTGCACGCCTGTAATCCCGGCACTGGGGAGGCTGAAAACAAGAGGATCACTATGAATCTGAGCTGCGTAGTGAGATCCTGTACCAAATAAATAAATAAATAATCATGCATAAAGGCTGGGGGTGGGGCTAAGTGGTGAACCGACTGCTTTCCACACATGAGGTTCCATTCCTTGATCTGCAAAACCAAAATAAGTAAATATGTCTAGGTAAGACATGTGAAAGCCAAACACAAATACCCTGGACAAATGTCAAAGGACATAGAGTGAGAAGTAAAATCTCTTCCTCCAGGCATTCAGTGAGCCATTTTGGGGGGGGGCAGTAACCATGATGACAGAGTATTGTATCCCTTTTTGGAGGATCTCTATATTAACATACATACAACTGTATGTTACACAGATCGATCTGCCTCTTGCTTTTGGTTTTTAATCATCTTTTACTGATGGCCCAGGAATCCTTTCATAGCTGTACATACAGAAAGCGCTCAACCTTTTCCACAGCTGCATAATATTTCACCACCCATATCGCCTGCATTCATTTAACCAGCTTCCCATTAAACTCCACTGAGTAGCTTTCAAATTTCTGCTCTTGCAGCAGCCCTACACAGAACAGCTTGACACATGCATAACTTCGCAAATGATCAGCCACATCTACAGATAAACACCTAGGAGGAGAAATGCAATATCAAGGGACAGTGGACTCTGTCTTCCTGGCTGTACCACATCGCTCCCATGGGGCACCAGAAACCATTTACCTACTTAATAGCGCCTATTTCTCCACACCCTGCCCAGTACGTTGTGTACACTAAATATTTTCATCTGTCCCAATCTTCTTAGCAAGTTCTGAGAGCTGACTTTGGCCAAATCAGCAGCTTAAAAAATAGGGTCAAGCCACTCACTACTAGGGTCCTTCAAGAAAGCCAGACTTAAAGGGCCTGTTGCTCTCGACGATAAGCTGTAAGGTCGATGGCTACGTGGGATTCTTCCTGGAAATCGATCTACACAGCCCAGCCTGGGTGCCCAGGAAGCCCCGCCTTGCACTTCCCCTGGCTTGGGAACACCAGCACTTTTCTTCTCTCTGCCTGGCCTGAATTGCAGTCTGTGCTCAAGGCCTGGGAGGAAGTGACCTCTGATTAATAGGAAGCTTTGGAAGGTGGCTAGGGTGGAGGGCTCTGGGGGTGGCTGAATGGTCAGATGTTAATATTCTCATCACGCTGCCGCTGCTGCTGCAGCAGATGGGAAAGGGCTAGAAGGGTAGAGTTTCTCCCCCTCTTTGTTGAACCGAAGCAGTGAACCTGGTAGAAGATGGATAGTGGTGGCTTCCAGCAGCACATTATGGAACATGAAGCTTTTCATTCACGCTGTATTTATGGGTTGATATTTACCTAACACATACAACAATGGATGAACAGCTGTAGAGAAGGGGAGCCCCGGAGGCTTAGAGGATGGAAATCTGTGACGAACAAAGCAGGGAGGGGGTCTCACAGAGATTTTGATCTTGTGTGGTTTGTCTGTCTTTTTGAGACTTTTGGCTAGGGTTGCTCTTGGGCTCCCAGAACAGAGGTGACAATAGGCAGTGGAGCTGATGCCTACAGACACGGAGTGAAAAGGTAGCTCTATGGCACAAGTGCCTGCTGGGAAAGTGCAAGGTCTTGAGTTCTAACCCAGGTCCTGGCTTAAAAAAAAAAGACACAGCTTGCAGTGGCTGTAATGGGCATCTTGCCCACACCTGAGGGGTGGGTTTCTTTTGATCTCTAGCCCCCTCCCTGCTTGCCCCCTGGCCCATACTCCAGGCCCTGGGGAGTTTGTTAACTAAATGTAGGGGTCCTTCCCACAGCTATGAGACTCTTCCAGGGCTCCACTAGGCCCCCATGATTGGTTTCTAGCTGCATTTGAAGGAATCAAGAAAACTTGAAGTTTTCTTGTAGCTTGTGTTGAGCCCCTAAAGGAGGAGCTCATAGAAGAATGGGAAAGAAAAGAGCAAAAGTACAACAAAAGGAGTTTACTGGGAGGGAATGTGTGAAACAGTGTAAGAAAAAGACACCATGAAAGAGGTCGATTGTGAGCCGCGGCTAATGTGGGAAGAGAAAGGCAGAAAACTAAAATTGGGCATAAAGTGGGAAAGAAGAGAGTCTGAAGGAGAAATGAAGGGGGGGGGGAGGAAGGAGAAGAAGGCAAAATGGGAGGCATAGGGAGGTAGGACCGGAAGCAGGGTGGAAACCACGGAGGAGGGGGGAGGTAAGAAGACAGGGAAGAAAGAAGAAAGCAACAAAAAATAAAAGCCAAGCGACGCGTCGCCAAGTCCAAGCAGCTTTCTGCATGGTAACATTTCCGAAGTTCTTCCCCGGGACCCCCACCTGGCAAATTTGTGGCAGCCCCAACATCCAGCCTATTCAAGGAGCCGTGGCTCTCAGCTACAGGCATACGAAGCGTTTTCCAGGAGACCTCCCTTGGTCTGCCTGGGCCCGAGATCCCAGCTACGCTGCGCCAGACCCGAGGCTGGGATGCTCAGATGCTTGGCCTGGCCCTGCTCCGGTCCCGTGGCACTGGCGAGGCCACCAGGATAGACACACGGAGCCCCAGCCCTGGTCACCACCCTCGCTTCCTGCCACTGAGACCCCAGAGACAGAGCACCGAGGCTGCCTCGCTTAGGAAAGGAGTCCGGAAGCCCGAGCCTGCTCAGGAAGTCCGCGCGGAGACCTGCGACGCGCCTTCCTAAAGCGGTTGGCTTTATCTAGGATCAATCTATGACATATTTAATCAAACTATAATGTGTACATTTTGATTCCACCTATGCCTTCAGCTTCCGAGGTCTGATGTTATAAAATCCGGGGTCCTGGCAAAAGGTCCTCACCTCACCTCTTAGGGACCCCAGCGCTCCCTGAAGTCCCCTACACTGTAGCAAACAATCGCATGGAAGTCGACCAAGAATAACTGGAAAATAAACACTGCTGGAAGGCGCGGGGAGCAGACCGCCGGATCCCTCCTGTCCCGACCCGGCTCTGGGGCCCAGGGATGCGGGGAGGTGCGCCCCAGCTCCGCGCGGCCCACCAGCCGGTAACTCTAGAACGGTCGCTGCTCAAAATAGGGGAAGCCGCTGGCTTTTGTCCTTTCCTAAGAGGAAAACTGTGGCGTTAAAGGATCTCTGAAAACCAAGCCACTTCAAACTCCACCGGCGACAAAAACAAACGTGGGCGAAGGAAAACTTTCTTTTTTAAGCTCAGCAGTTGTCCGGAGAAAACCAGAGATCTTCGGCGCTTCTTTGCACGCCGGCCCCGCGCGTGTGGACGTGCACTCCCGGCTGCGCCACCGCCCACCGTAGCCACTGTCCCACTCTTAATTGCGTGTACGTGGTGTAGTGTTATGGGTGCCAACGCGCGTGCAGATACACGTGTGTGCGCAAAGCAGATTCCGTCTACACATAATTGTGCGCGTAAACTCCACCACTCTGGAAATGTAAACAACCCGCGCCAGTGGTTATTGTGCGCAAATAATTCCGGGTCCGCGTGCCCACGCGACTTGGGGTCCGCAAGTACCTCTACCTGCGTGTAATTCTGTGGGCAAATTGTTCCGCGTGCAAAAGCTCTGGTGTGCGCGTCAAAGATTTCTGCTACCGCGAATCACTGCGCGTGGACGTGTTGATGGTTTCAGGCGGCTGGAGAAGGGCAGGCGGTCTTCTCTTCTGGGGGTTGCTGAGCGCTCGGCGGCTGGCGGGCTGAGTCCCCGGAAGCAGCCCAAGCGTCGCTTCCCTTCCACCCCTGCGCAGAAGAGAAAAGCAGAAGGCGAAAGGCGGGAGTAATTTCGGGTGCTCTCGGCCTCCTCCGAGTTTCCTACACCGCGAGGTCCTGCGCGTTCTTGCCGCGGGTCTTCGGCACAGCCCTGCGCCGCGCTCCAAGACAAACTCCCCCTGCGGCGTGCGATCTCGGTGCCTGCGCGTCACCTTCTAGCTGCATTTCCAGAGTGGCCGGCCCCTGCTCCCATTCCCAAGAGCTTGGGAGCCTCCAGAAACCTTCCTTCCAAGAGAAATCGAAAGTTCTTGCATTTTGTCAGCCGCTGCGAGGGCGCTGCGAAACTGCACTCCTTAACCGCAGAGAGAAAGGTGGGCTAGGAGATGGTGTGCCCCCCGCGGGCACTAATGTGGGGAAACGTCCGGCTAAGGCAGCCGGCCTCTCCCAGCGCGCACACGTGTGCCCAGAATTATAATACAATATAACACATCGTAATATCGGGTATTATACCGCGTTTACCTTCCATTAGGATGTGGATGTTGTGTTAGGCTGTGCTTATGTGTTTGTTACGATGTGCCGCTACATTGTAGCTCCCCACCCCACCACCACGTGCCCCGCGCCTTCTCGCCCGTTTCGTGCTCCCGGGCAGGCTCATTTCTCTCAGTCGGCTGCCGCTCCCGGGCGGGTTCAGGGAAAGAATTGCTCTGGCTGCAAAAGTCACCCAGCTAGAAAGGGGCAGGGCTTGGATTGGAACCCACAGCCCCGGGACTGGCCGAGAGGGGAAAATCACACATCCGCCCAGACCGCTGGACAGGAAGGTGTCCTGCACCACACACTGCTGTTTCTGGAATAGCCCGACAATATACATTTGTTTTATTACATTCTCCCCATCTGGCTGAGGAGAGCGGCTGCCAGTCCAGCCAGCCTTCTGCAGCCCGCTGGCTGAGAGCTCACGGCCTGCGCTACGGCCTGGGCTCCGGCTCCAGGGGAGGAGGAGAGCCCGCATATCGGTCCAGCCTTGCCTCTCCTCACAGCCTGGAGGACGGCTCTGTTGTTACCGCTGGAGGAAAACCAGGTTCAGAGATGTTAAACTGTCCGACATCACACAGCAAAGGTGAAAGAGGCTTCTTCAGTTCTGGGATTCAGATTCCAAAAGCTACATTCATTCCTGCATCCTGCATCCCCCCTTAGATAGAGTGGGAGAGTGAAGGCTCAGTACAGGGCTCCAGGTCCTGATGAAAGAAAGCCTCTGGGGTGGAGGGACATCCTAAGGATGCATGTAAGCGCTGGATCTCCTCTCTCTCCAGGTAGAGAGGGCTCATCCAGGGTAGTCTCTGACCTAGCGTGGCAGCTCAGGGCCCCACCAATAACCTGCCTGCAAAGGCTGGACTCTTCCCATAGCCCGAGCTTCACTCCTCACTGCTCTCCTGAAGAGGAAACAAGACGGGCTGGCACTTTCTGACCATAAACACAGGACACATGTAAGCCCCTTGCTAGGTGAAAAAGTCAGGGGCCACTGCGCCCCAAAGACCTCTCTGAGAACTGGCTGCTAATAACCAAATACAGTCCTGGAGGAGCTCCTGGGGAGGAAATGGGTCTCCTTGCAGATTCTCTGCCCCTACATTGACAAAACAAGGGACTGAAGACCCAAGACAGCAGGATTATTCCAACTCATGCCCTAGTGAAGCAGTTAGATTTTTTTTCCCAAATAGCCAAGTTCCTGGGGAAATTTCCTGGCCAAATTCACTGGCATATGTTCCTGTAGCACGAGCCTCAATTTTTTTTTAGTTTTGTCTGACATAGGTTAAACTATCAGGAAAAGCCTTCTTCCCTGCCTGGGCCCCTGAGGAAATGAAAATTAGAAGTTGATGCCTGTTGGTGAAATCAGTACCCAAGGGCGGCGGTGGGACCCGACAAGCTTTTCCTGCCTGACAACCCTCGTTTGGTTTGAGGAACAACAGTTGTTAAGTGCCGGGAACAGGGTTCAAACACATAGCGGTCCGTGGCTTTCTGGTTTTTTTTGTTTGTTTGTTTTTCTTTCGTGGCCTTTTGAGATAAAACTTGTGCATCTACACTTTTCCTGAGAGAATAGAGCAGGAAGAAACTAGGTGATTACTTGGAAAAGTTGGTCAGGCATACGCACATCCTCACACACTGTATTGTTAGGATACTAGGAGCTATTTAGAGACCCTGTGCTTGGACCCCTGAAGAGGTTGCTTTAATTTCCTTTCCTGGCATGTATGTGGGGAGGAGGACTGCCTAGGGACCTCCATTTGGGAAACATGGTAGGCATCTTGAGGGCTCTAACTCAGGCTGTGAAAGCACCTCAACATCCCACATAGATTTTGGAGGAGGCCAAGGACAATCGCTGTCCTCATCGCCTCAGCAGGCAATGTAACCTCCCTTCCTATCTGAATCTCAGCCTGGAGAACTGGGAAATTTGGGAAGGGGAAAAAAATCCAGAAACATCTAGAACATTCCAGAAGGTGGAAGCTTTGAGAGTCAGACCTGGAGAACCCACTTGTGCTCATACAATCTTCAGAGTGAGCCTCACAAGAGTGGGCTTTGACTGCTGGGAAAATTCAGAACATTCTAGACAGTTCGGTTGAACTTATAGGTCATTGGCGATTTTGCCTGGGCCACCCATTCAAGCCACAAGAAAGAATTTTAGTTTCATTGAGGCTTTTTCGTTTTAATTCAACATGCTCCACTGGAGTCGGGATTTCTGAGGAGAGCCAAATTCTACCCGTGGGCGGGGGGGGGGTGATTGCTCATCTGTCTCAGTGGTCACTTGTCTTTGCCACCAGCGAGGCCTCAGAGTACGTTCAGGGGCTTGGAGGGAGGGTCTCAGGGAGCTCAGAGCTCAGATCCGCCCGTGGCACCCACAGAAGATGACGTAAGTGTCGCTGATGAGCGCTGCCCAAGGAAAAACTCGGGGACGCAGAGGGTCCACCCGCAGCATGTGCCACGGGGATTGGTTCACACCCGGCCCTCGGGCCCAGAAACGTTCAGAAATGCTACGCTGGGCGTTCCACCCGGAGGGCGACAGTAGCAGGCAGCAGCCTGGAGGAAGCTGGTCACAGGCTGGCGCTGAGCAGCGGACGCGTGTCTACCTTTGCCTGTTTGGTTTGAGTCCCTCACCCCACCCCTACCCCGCACCACTCCTGGGGTCGGAGTCCGATCCGCAGCCACGCAGATTGAATAAGACACCCTGTCGACTTCAACTCCAATCCCTCCCGCTGAGCTGCGGGTTCCAAGTCGCCCAGGACCATCATGGTCCCCGCTGGAAACCCAGGGCCCAGCACAATGCCTGAAACGGACGGAATATTTATCTCATCAATGAACGAATCCAGCAAAATCACGTTTTCCATCTTCGCTTTATCACCGGACCCGTGGGACACTGAATGTCTCCCTCTGGCCGCAGGGCCCTCTGCCTGACAGGAACGGGGTGTGTTGGGCCAACTCAGTCATCAGAGGTGATAACCACAAAACATCTGACATTAATTGACCACCTATACTGTTCCAAGATCTGACAACCATTCGGGGTGGTGGCTATCTTTCGATCCCCATCTTCCTGGTGAGGTTTTGGAGCTCCAAACGGAAGCTCCCACAGGCTACTCAGCTAAGTCACTCAGGATTTGATGACTGTGACACTCCCGAGCCGAGCCGGGGTAGCCACGGGACCCCTGGGGCGGCCTCAATGTCGCCCAAGTTAACAATCTCTGCACACATCCTGCCAAAAGCGCGAGCAGCGTGAGCCTCCTCTTTCCCCTGTTTCCACATCCGAAGCCCAGGAGCCCAGCTTCAAGCTGCGACCCTCGCAGGAGCCCGGAAGCCGCGCTGGACGCGCGCGGGCTGAGACCCGGGACGTCAGGTCATCTGTGTTCCCGCGCGCGCTGATTTTTTAGTGCTACAGGAAATGGATCTGCCTGCAAGGCTGCGAACGAAAAGATGGCTTGGAATACCTCGAGCCCCTCACAACCCAGTGTGTCCACGGACAACCGGCAGAGAAGGTCCAGAGAAAGTGGTCACATCGGAGGCAGACGCGATGACCGGCGTCGGAGCGCCTCCGCAGCGCCCAGAGGCCTTGGGCGTCTTTACGCACCGGGGAACTGCGCGCTGCCCGATGGCGCAAGTTGGGGACCCGCTAACCGAGCTCTGCTCCCACAGGGTTTGGGCCGCCGCATCCTAGTCGATGTAATGAATGGAGAGAGAAAACCAGGGGCGGGGAGGGGAGGGGAGGGGGGCATCGCGATGAAGGTGAAATATCTGGGAAATAATACACCAGAGAGGAGGAAGCAGGAACAACAGTTTATCAGCGCCCCGCCCCCACGGCCCGCCCGTTTAAAACCCCTAAGTAATTTTAGATTGTGTCTTCAGTTAATATATCTCTCTCCCTTTCTCGCGGGCTGACAGGGAAGCGCCGTGGCTGCAAGATGTCTGTAGAGGAGTCTTTAAGAGTTTCCACATTGTTTAGCTACACAAACGTGTTTGTGGTTCCCCCGGCCCTCCCCTCCCCCACTGCCTCCGAATCCCATTTCGCTTTATGACTCCAATTGTTTGAGGGTGCCCGCGCCACATAAATCCTGCTCGAGATTAATCTCCCCGCTCGCTCCGCGCTGGGCGCAGTGACTTTTTTTTTTTAAGTTCTTTAAAAGAGGGCGCCGGGCAGAGATTTATTAACAAGGAAAAATAGTTTATTTTTATAGCCGACCTCAGAAAGGTGGGGGTGGAAGCGGGCCAGGGAAGGGAGCCGTTCAGATGGATAAACAGCCCAGCAGGCCGGGAGAGAGAGAGAGCTCGGGGCGTGAGCGTGCGCTGGCGACCTGGACTTCTTTCCTGGCTCCGCTACACTCAGCTGGGTTGTAGATGCCTAGGCGGGAGTTGGAGGGACACGAAGCCAGTGTTCGCCAGGTGTGCGCGTGTGAGCGTCTGCTGATGGTTTGTGTGTGCATCTATGCGCGCGCGCACCTGTACACTTGGGGTCCCCCTCATCCCTGGGCCAAGGCAGGATGCCCCGCACTGACTTCTCCACCCGGGCTGACCTCTGGTCGGAGTGGAGCATCCGTACACGACCAGTGTCCAAGCCTTAAACGGGCGAGGTGCGCTTCGCACAGCTGTGTATGCTGGTGCGTTTGTCGGGAGAATGTCCTCATCCCAAAGATTAAAAAAAACCCGCACTAATTAGGGAAAGCGCGAGGCTGCCCTCTCCTCCCTCCCCTGCTTCGCGTGCTGCTCAAGGCTTTTTGTTTCAGACCAGCCGGCCTGGGCCGAGCCAGAAGCTTTAATCCCCAAGCCCGCTAGAGCCCCATTTGCGTCCCATTTTGGGCTCATAATATTCTCAAGGATCTTAAGAGTACAAGCCAAAAACCAGGAGCAATGGGTGATCCTTGCAGCCTCCCACTAGCTGTCAGACCTTAGGCCAGTAGTCATACCTCTTTGGGCCTGTTTCCCTTCCAAATTTGGGGGTATTTTGAGAGGTGTGTGTGTGTGTGTATGTGTATGCACATGCTGTTTTGAAGCCAACCACCTTGGGTGTCTAGGAGGAAGAACACGCCCTGTGATGTCCCATGCTGCACCTAGGTTAGCTCCCACAGCTCCTGGTGGAGAAGGGTGGGGCTTAACCTTTGGGACATTGTGGGCTCCACCGAGCAGCTGAGTTTTTAAAAAGATGGGGGTTTTTTGGAAGCAGAGAAGAAAGAAGCACCTCAGTAGGTGGCTTCGCAGTGTCCAGGGCCCCTGGGCAGGTGGAGACCCTTTGCTCAAAGCCAAGAGAAGCCGACTAACCATGATCTCCTCAGAGGGCCTGGCACACCTTGGGCTCCAGGCTGCTTGAGCTGAGGGCAGGGCTCATCCTCAGGAAGAGCAAGCGACAGAGTTCGAGGTGTGAGTTCCTCCTTGGACTCCTGCACTCTGGAGCAGCCAGGGACTGCTGGGCACCGTGAGGGTGTCTGTGGCTGTGGGTGCATCTCCCTGGGAGCCCTGGCTGCCCAGGGTGAGCTTTAGATTCGAACCCCCCAGGCACCCAGAAAGAGGGGCACACGGTGCAGCAGCCTCCCTCGAGCAGGAAGGAGGCCCTGGGGCTGAGATGTGTGTGTGTGTGGGGGGGTTATTGGGGATGCATGGATTAAAGGTGTGGGAGCAGCCCTCTAGCGATGTCTGCACGACCCCTTTGGGGTTGCCAAGAACAAAGCTGCCGCTCCTCCAGGCATCCTTCACCGAGCCTGAGGACATCCACTGGAGACGAACCCCACATTGCTCTACTGGCTTGGCCCACTCGGTGGGGCTTTCTGCTGACTCTACCCAGGGCCAAACTTTCCCCCAAATAAGGATTTTTCTATTCTATAATGATCTTTCATTCCGTTATAAACCCTAACAATAAACTCCAATTTACTCTCAGGATTTCTCCAAGCTGAAGAAGTGGGTCCAGAGAGGTTAAGCAACCCACCCAGAAGTGCACAGCACAGAAGGGAAAGGAAGCCAGGGCTGAAATTCAGGTCTTCAGACTCCGCTCTGCACAAGCAGCTTCTTACAACAGTCTCAACCCACCCCCGACACCCACGCAAGGGACCCAAAAAGTACCCTCGCGTTGCGTGTAATGAAACGCACGCCACTTGGTCGCCTCACCTCAGGCGGCGCAGGCAGTGCAGGCTGAGGTGCAGGGAAGTGACACGGCTGGCCGCAGGCGCACCTTTGCCGACGCCCTGGAGTGCACGGCCTGCGGGTCAGCATCCCCTCACCTTTGGCGCCCCTGTCATCCCGCGCTGAGGCCCTCGCTCAACGTGGGGAGGTCTGGCTGCCCCCGGGCGCCCCCAGATTCACTCCCGGCGCCGCTCATCCTTGCCTCCCAGGGTCGGTAACACATCAGCCCTTGCGCCGCCCTCAGCAGCCTGCAGCCTTGAGGCGCACCAAACGCGCACCCCCACCCCGCGCACCTGGACCTTACCTGGCTGCGAGGTGGACGAACCGGCCCCCGAGCGTAAGCGCTGGCCCGCGCGCACCGGGGCGCACGCACGGCGCTCCAGAACGTCCACCGGCTGCGGGGCGTTTCCGGTTGTAGCACCGGGCGCCCCCACCGAGTGCACCCGATAAGCTATCGGCCCCACCGGGGAGGGGCGGTCAGCGGCGGCCAGGGCACCTCGGCCGGCTCCCGGCTCCCAGCCCGGCTCCCTGCCAGCGGCGCTCGGGGCGGACAGCAGCGAGATGCCTGCCGAGGCGTTTCTGGTTACAATCACCTCACACACGGGCTCGCATTCCGCACCCCCATCCTTCCCGCTAAGTCTGAAGTCACACCTTCTCCCCGGCTGGGGAGCTGGGCTGGCGTGGGGGCGATGAGTGCGGGTCGGAGATTGTTAATCTATAGCGCTCCGGCAGGTCTGTAAAAAGAAATATTTTGGGTGGTCAGAAAAAAAAAATGAACTTTGAGTAGGTAGAACAGCCCCCCGCCCCCACAAGACACCAGGAGTTAGATTTTCTACCCAATTAACCAGGATGGTTGTGTGTGTTCCTGATTGTTTTCTGAAAGGCCTAATGCGTAGAGCTGCTCCATGGACTGATTTGTTCTCGCTTAGAAATAGCAGAGAAGGATTCGAAGAAGTTAACCTTGGCTCTTAAGGCCGCAGCCTGGGAAAAAGGGGTCTCACGCAGTAGCTGCTATTTATTGTCAGAGAAACCTCGGGGGCAGGAACTGTTATTTTCCCTTTTGGGGAGATTTGACCACCGGAGTTCTGAAGGGGTGATGTCCCAGGTGTCCCAAACTGTAGGTCCATGCTCAGGGCTTGTGGCGGAAAGTCTGGCTTTGGCAAGGAGGGGAAGGCTTGTCTTGGGGTGTGTGTGTGTGTGTGTGTGTGTGTGTGTGCGCACGCGCTTGTATGTGCGCGCAGCAGTGAGACCCAAAAGACACAGCTTGGTGCCCAGAGGTGGGCGATTCTCACACAGAACCAGTTCTTCACTTGCCCTGGCATGAGGAACAGGAGTCGGGGCAAGGTGGAGCCCTATCGTGTTTCCGAATTTCGATAATAACGGTAGCCAAGCCGTTGGCATTTCCTTTCAGAGCCCAGACTCTCAGAGGCCAGCGTGTGAGAAGCCCAGCCACGCCTCTCCTCCTCACTGCCTACTGGTCCTGTTTCCCAGCCTGGCCAGGCCCAGGAGCCGGCTCCTCGCCACTGTGCCTCTGGGTCACAGGCTCTGTGGAACACCCCGCACCCCCC
>PVKN010021160.1:0-15637 GCA_004027915.1 Capromys pilorides
AAGGAATATAACAAAAATATAGTTTTCAAATTGCCTTTTCTTTTCCCTTGCTTCTGCCTGTGCCTACCCTGTTTGGTACTTGGTTTGTCTTGCACATAAATGTACCGTATGACTTAATAGTCTGTGTTCTTTCTTCATCCAGACATTCTTAAAATGTTAGTATGGATTGTGATTAGTCTTCTTGCTCAGGTATCAGGAAGCTCCTTTTTCATAAGGTCACATTTTTATTGTCTTTTGTGCTTTTTTTATAGTTAGGAATCAAACTCAGGACCTTGAACCTGCCAAGCAGGTGGTGTGCCATAGAGTTGTATCCATGACTCTATTTTTGTCTTTTTTTGAGACAGGGTTTCACTCTACAGTTTAGGCAGGCTCTGAACTCACTTTATAGCCCATGTTGGCCTCAAACTCATAGTAATTCTTCTGCCTCAGCTTCCCAAGTACTGAGATTATAGATTGTACACATGCATCACTATACCTGCTCATTTTCATTGTGTGTGTGCGTGTGTGTGTGTGTGTGTGTGTGTGTGTGTGTATGTGCAGGGTCTCACTATGCAGCTCTGAATCATAGTGATCCTCCTGTTTCCTGCCTCCCAAGTGCTGGGATTACAGGCACACACTCTGGGATTATAGGCATGTGCCTCATTTTTTAATTTTTGGTTCACATTAGTTAATTTTTATGCTCTGGATTTTCTGTCACTCCATCAGCTGTTCTAGACCAACTGTTAGCTCTTATGTTTAGAAAATACAAAATAATTTGAGTAGGAGTCTAATAAAGAAGATAAATCTCAAACTATACTCTCATTAATGGTTGACATTTTTCAATTTGGAATTTTCTGTTGTATTTCAGCCTCCTTGGGAAGGAATGCATGCTTAAGTTCTTGAGCAGCCAGAAAGGGTTCTGTAGTAATTGTTTGATAGAAAATTATTTGCCACTTTAATCACCTAAATTATTTTTACATTTTCTCCCTTGAGCCCTACCCAGTATGTTTGGAAAACTTAAGAAATAGCCTGACGTGCGATTCTTAGACTTTGAGGAATGTTTTGAAGAAAGACATTTGTTGCTACATTTGATCTGTACACGTGGGCTTCCTTCAAGGCTCCCAGGGAAATCTGACCCTTGCCGCAAGCCAAGAGAGGAAGTGGGACAGGCCCACGGGATAACCTTAGCGTGGGAACAGGGTCAGGTTTGAGTGTAGCTCATCTGTCATCCTCTTCCCCTCACCCTGTGCTGGAAGCTGCGTGCCCACGAAGTGAGCGTAGGTGATAGCCAGCGTCTTGCGTAGGGTGGAAAGTGTTTTCTTACATAGTTCTGACGGAATAGTCCTTATTTTTAAAACATTTTCTTTATTGGAGTTTATTTTCTGATTTGGCTTGGCATAGAGTTCAAGTTCTGTTAGATTTATAGCTTGATAATTTTTTTTTTTTTTTTTTACAACCTCGCCATTATAGATTTCTTTGTAAACCACACTGTTCCATTGAGACTGCCCGCTGTGGTCCCACTTGCTGTGGTCCCACTCGCTCTGTTGCTCTGCTAAGCCTTCCTTTAGCGGCTGCTGCAGGAACAAATGCTTCAAAACAGAAATTACTGGGCCTGTAAAACTGCAGAACAGCGTGTTCTTTTAGGACATGGTTGCTCACAGAATGAAGTCCTATTTGGTAGTTAATAACAGTGTATTTTATCCATATAAGAATAGATGAGATTGTCATTGTTTTCATGGCATAATGTGCAGACTCAGGGACTTGTTGGGAGTGAGCAAGGAGTCTGTTCTGTTTCCGGTTTGCTCATAGCTGCATTATCAACATTGCGTTGAGTTCACGCTATCTTCAAAATGGATTTTAAGCTGCTTAGTAAAGGTACCACTGATTCTTAGAATAGTGTGTAGCAGTAAAACATGAGATACTTTTTTGATAAAAAAAATAATATTCTGCATAGTACTTGGGTTAGTGTACCTTGCCTTGTAGAAGACCATTGCTCCAAAACTTCGTTTTCAGTTATGTACCTTTAAATTTTATAAGGTTATAATATCTTTAATTTTTATATTTAAGAGTTCTTTAAAGATATTTAAAGGTTTAAATTGTGATCGCTTCTCGGCCTTTTGGCTAAGATCAAGTGTGAGGTTTAAATTGTGAATTTTGGGAAAATTGATTAAGATAATTGAGGTAGAAGTTGAATTTTTCTTTTTTTCTTTTTATTTTTAGGACAGAGTGTACAAGGTGTACACTGTGATCACTGTGTAGATCAGACTCATAGTGACCTTCCTGTTTTCAGCCTTCCAAGTGATGTGATTATAGGAGCATGCTACCACACCCAGTTTCTATCACAGTCTCAGCACGCCCCAGGGGCAGGACTACCATGGCATTCCATCGAACCCTGCTGCTGTGCTGGGCCCAAGCAGGCACTGAGCCATTTGGCTGGCCCTTATATTGTTTATTTTAAAGAGAACAGAAAAATAATAGATAAGATATAGGAAACAATGCACAATTAAAAAGACAAGAGGAATTTATCAGTGGTTGCTGTATTGCACATTCTTCTCTACAATGTAGTTGCTAACATTGTAGACATAAGCATGTAAAATTGGACAAAGTAAAAATTTTAAGGGTTAACCATTACTTTAAAAAAACTGATACAGACTACTAGTATAGTCAAATTAGCTATCCTGTGTATACACATACACGATTTTTCCCCCTTCCTTTTTTTCCTATCTTTTCACCTTTTCCTCATTCCAGTTGCTTATTCCTTATGTTAGAAGTTGAATTTTTAAGATATTAATTATATAAATATTTGTGCATGTCTGACATATTGACTTATATGCTGATACTCATAATTATTTTAGAAACTTCTCTTTTTTTTGTTTTTTACGGAACCAGGGATCGAATTCAGGACCTTGCACTTGCCAGGCAGGCACTTGTGCCTCTGAGCTATCTCCCCAGCCCCCAAGGAAACTTAGTTTTTGATCTTTGTTTCCACCTTTACTTTTCTCCCTTTCTTAGTTTTTTATCCACAGATTATCTTTTGACTACCTTCTTTTGTTGCATTGGCTAGTCAAAAATAAAAAAAAATTTCTACTGATAAACATTTATAAAATATATTTTATTTACATATAACATCAAAATGAAGCATATGAAAGACTTCCTGTAATGTATAAGAAATACTGCATTACATTTGCCTTCTTTTTAACTGAAATGTGTTCAGATTTTTTTTTTTTTAATGGATTTGGTTTAGGGTCTCACTACACAGCTTGGCTTATAGTGATCCTCTGTCTCAGCCTCCCTAGCACTGGGATTATAGGCATGCACCATCATGCCCACTCTCAGTGGCTGGCGTGGTGTGGTCGGTGTGGGGTTGGTGTGGCATGTGGTGCTGGGGATTGACCCCAGTCCCTGCACTTGCCTAAGCAGGCGCTTAGTCCACTGAGCTATCATACTAGCCCAAGTTCTGATTCTTTATGTGTACTTTGCTCATAAAAGTGTATTATTTGTCTTATACAATATAACCTTTTCAAAGGTAATAAAAGGATCATATCAAGTTGCCTCATATTTTGAGTATTTCAACCACCTTACAGTTTTTATTAGTAAACATTTGAAAACCTAATGTACTAGACACATCTATTAGGACCCTCATTATACTAAAGTAATAGACATATAACAGACTCATATATTTACATATAGGCAAATAAAATCTAATGCAGGGAATATGTCAGTGATGCTCCATGATTCATGTTACTGAGAACAGAATTTTCAGCATGGTTAGATATTTCTATAATAAGTGTATATAGATATAAAAACTTAGATGTGCTCATGAGTTTTACTAAGAATCGTTTCTAATGTGGTCATATATCTTTAAAATAAATGGCCTGAAAATTTTAAAAGTTGAAACGTCATGATAGCTATAACTAATAATCCATTAGCCACAGTTTTTTGTTTTTTGTTTTTTTTTTCTTTTTTTTGTCTTTTTGAGACAGAGTCTCACTGGTCTTGAGCTCACTTTTGTAGCCCAGGGCGGTCTTGAAATTGCACTGATCCTTCTGCCTCAGCTGCCCAAGTGCTGGGATTACAGGTGTGCGCCACCACACCTGGCATTTGAATGCCTTCTTTTTTTTTTTTTGTGGAACCAGGGATTGAACTCAGGTCTTTGCTTTTGCCAGGCAAGTGGTTATTCTACTGAGCTATCTCCTTAGCTCATTAGCTACAAATTAAATGAAACATATTTAGCAAAATGTTGACAGTTTCTTAGTGTATATGATATTAATGTCACTCTGTCTAGTGTTGAGTTTGTTTGAAAGTTTTGATATGAAATTTAAAACCAGGATTTTTTAAAGGAGGGACCATTTGAAAGATGAAACATGACACGTGTTTTTGTCTTTCAGGAGCCCATTCAGACCTCTGGATATATTTGTAACTTCGAGGATTTAGAAATTAAATCTATTCTTTTGGATGAGATATTAAAGGTAATTGTCTTAGTTCTTTCCTTATTACTGGAACAAAATATCTGATACCCACAAGTTAAAGGAAGAAGGGTTTATTTGGCTTGTAATTTGTAGAGGTTTCAGTCCCTAGTTGGCTTGCTCCAAGGTGGGGTGGCATGGCGGAGGGGCATAGCAGAGGAGAAGCTGTCCATGGCAGGGCAGAGGGGCATCTCGCAGCAGGCAAGAGGCCCCAGAAGACAGGAAGCAGCGGCAGGTGATGACAAGCCAAGCAGTAGGCTAATTTAGTTATCACGCCTTACTCCAGAATCACACACCCCAGATCCAGTGAGTTCTAGGAAGCCCCACCTCCGAGTACATGAGGCTTTGGGGACATCTAGCTCCTAGTCAGCATAGTCATTCCTAAAGACCAATTATATTTCTGTTGTTAGCTTGATTAGACTTGATCCGGGGACTAGGCAGGGTGGTGTCCCAGTTAGATTTGTGCATGAAGAGGTTGGATAGCTTTCAGGTCCACCCCTGTGACTTGTGCTGTGGTTCCTGGGTGTGGCCTCTGACGTTTGAAGTTCTAGCTGGCCCCAAAGGAAGGAGCACCCAGCCTGCTCAGCCTGTCCCGTGGAAATCAGAGGGCCACGGAGAGAGTTTAACTTATGCAGTCCGCAGTCAGGCACCAAGATGAAGCCCGGCAGTGATGGTGAACCACGCAGAGTCCGGGTGCCCAAACTGCAACCTCAAAACCACTGCCAGCACTGCCGTTAAACCTGAATGCTAGCTGGGCATGGTGGCGCTTGCCTGTAATCCCAGCACTTGGGAGGCTGAGGCAGGAGGATCGCTGCGAGTTCAAGACCAGCCTGGGCTACAAAAGTGAGCTCAAGGCTAGCTTGAACTACATAGCAAGACCCTGTCTCAAAAAGACAAAACAAACAAACACCCCGAATGCTGAGCTGCTATGGCAGTGATGGCACCTCAGCATGCCTGTGGATGGAGGGGCTCCTCTGCCCTGCTATAGCACCTGGGCTGTAGGTTCACCACTGCTGCCCTGGGGTAATATGTGCCCCCAGCTGTTTATTTGACTCTTCTCTGTGTGGAGAGCACTTCTTTAAAGAGAGAAGAGAACAATCTTGTTCTTGTTATTATAGGCATCTACATGGTAAGATAATGGAGAGTCTCTTTTTTGCTATGTTCTTTATGTTTTTTTCTGTTTGTTTTGTTTTGTTTTTTGGGACAGAGTCTTGCTATATCATTCAGGTTGGTCTTGAACTCACTATGTATCTCAGGCTTGTGGTGACCTTCTCCTGCATCAGTCTTCTGAGTGCTGGGATTACATGTGGGCCACCACACGTGAAGTGGGAGAAGGTGGATTTGGCTTCCAGGGACCTGTGGGTTTTAGGGGGTTCACTGTGCCAGTGAGCAGTGGAGTCAGAGTTAGAGCAGGTCTCCTTGAGTTCTGCTCACAGCCTTCCACACTAGTTCCTCCTTCCACACACAGACATCCCCTAAGGCCCCACACTGAGCTCCAGTGCTGTTCCTCTGGGTGAGAAGGGGTGCTTGTGGCTCTGTTTAGCTTCTGCTCTCTAGGACCTGGCCTCTACAGTTTTACACACAGACTCTACTTGTTATGGTGTTTTCTTCATTAATTGTGGTGTGTGGAGAGGGTGAGCTGATTTTAACTGTGTTTCCTTTCTTTGCTTTGCCCTCAAAGGCAGTGTTTTAGTCAGCCTGCTCAGTTATGAGCCCTGGCAATGAGGACATAGCCCTGACCCTCTTTCTTTCATCTTTTTGCTGCCTAACAATAGGGGCAACAATACAGCTGCCTTGGTCAGGAAAGCAGGGCTGAAGGCGTGAGGAGAAGGCTGTGGCGCTGGGTTTTCTGGTGATGAGGGTGGCCCTGGGAAGGGGTGACCAAAGAGTGGTTGTGCAGAGCTGGGAGACCTTGCACTCTGTGTGCTTCTCCACACGGCCTGCTAGCTCGGAAGAGAGTTCAGGGCTTTCCTCAGAACTCCCAAGACTTAAGCATGGGAACTTCGTTTCTCCCAAGTTTTGCTTACAGTGTGATGCAGTTCTTTTTGTTTTGTACTATTTTTAATTGAAAAGAAAATAATATCAAAAAGTCCACTCTGCAGCCGACTATTTGAATTCCTTTGTTTTCATCTTTACTTTTAGGATGCAGAACATCCAAAGAAGGCTTATATTCTTAACTTCGAGATTCGGTCCCTGAGAGATAGTCGAGCCCTGATCGAGAAGGTTGGGATTGAAGATGCATCTCAATTCATAGAGGACAATCCACACCCCAGACTGTGGTATGAAAACCCTCCAGACTTCCCCAGATGACAGGCGCATGCTGGAAGTCCCAGCCACACCATCCTAGCTCCCACAGTGGCCTCCTGAGGGGAATGTGTTAGCATTCTTTTCTTCTTAAAATATGGAAATTCATTTAGACTTGAAAATTCTCATTATAAACACAAAGTTATTTGAAAAAATACTGGTGTTGCAAAAATGCTATGATTTTCTAGAAACAGCAAGCATAAGAAGTCTTGTTCAAGCCTAGTTTGTCAGTGATTTACAAAACCTTACTGTTTCTTTTCTAAATAAAGGCGCCTACTAGCTGAAGCGGCTCTGCAGAAACTGGACTTGGGCACTGCAGAGCAAGCATTTGTACGCTGCAAAGATTACCAGGGCATCAAGTTTGTGAAGCGCCTGGGCAATCTTCAGAGTGAGGCCATGAAGCAGGCTGAAGTCGTGGCCTATTTTGGCAGGTTTGAAGAGGCGGAAAGGATGTATCTTGATATGGACAGAAGGTAAGTTAGGAAAGCCGCAGGCATTTGCCCTGACACCAGTTCCAACGTGGAGGTTCCCTTGAGATCTGGGTACTGGAGAATAGACCCAAAGCTGTGGGAATATCTGACACGCCTCGGTTTGCAGCTCAGCAGTGGCCCTCTTTCTAGCTACACAGGCTTGCAACAGTCCAGATGTATAGCTAAGCATCAACAGTAGCTGGGCAATACTGACCAGGGGTATAGAAGTTACTTACACTGAGGTGGTGAGGTGCGCCTGCTGTGGAGTCCTGCTAACTCGGGATGGCATCCCTGGAAATCATTCCCTCCAGCCTGATGCAAAGAAGCGATTACTTAAATCAGATTTTGCTAAATAAATTAGAACATGAAAACAAAAGACATGAAGTTATTTTTTTAGTCTACTGTCTCTGCTGCTATAATACAGTGCCAGAGCCCATGTAATTTATGAAGAATAGTCTATTTCTCACAGTTCGGGAAGCTGGGAGGTCCAAGATTGAGGGCCACAAAAACCAGGTAGTGTCTGAGGAGAGGCCTGCTTCCAAGATGGTGTTTTGAATTCTGCACCTTCACGTGGCAGAAAGCAGAAGGGTGAAAAGGGCTGTGCCTTCTCTGGTCTCTCTTATACAAAGGTATTAATCTTCCTGAGGGAAGATAGTTACTTCCCCTTTGGTACCACCATGAGAGAGGTTCAGTATCAACATGAATTTGATTAATTTTTTGTTTTGTTTTGTTTATTTGGTTGGGTTTTTTTTTTTGTGGGGGGGGACATGGTCTTTTTGTTTTGGGGATTTTCTTTTTTGGATGGAGGACAGTGCTTTGCTGTGTAGTTCAGGCTGGCCTTGAGCTCATTAGGTAGCCCAGGCTGGCCCTGAACTCACAGTGATCCTTCTGCCTTAGTCTCCTGAGCACTGGGATTACAGGTGTGTGCCACCGTGCCCAGTGAGACAGAGTCTTGCTGTGTGTTCCAGACTGGTCCTGAGCTCACTGTGTATCCCTGGCTGGCTTGAAGTCCTCCCGCCTCAACTTCCTGAGTGCTGGGATGAAGGCACGTGCCATCACACTCAGTTCACCATGAATTTTGGAAGGGACAAACACTGAGACACAACAGTCTCCTCCCCACCTGTATTGGCTGGTACCTGGCTAGGGCTAAGTTTCTAAAGAGTTGGAAGTTATTTTGTCTGTATTCTGACTACCTAGAACATAGTGTGCACCTGATAAGTATTTGTTGAATGGATGAACAAATGATTGGATGCCATTATCTGTAGGGACCTGGCCATCGGCCTCCGGCTGAAGTTGGGGGATTGGTTTAGAGTACTCGACCTCTTGAAAACTGGATCTGGGGATGCAGATGACAGTCTCCTCGAGCAGGCGCACAGTGCCATCGGAGACTACTACGCTGACCGACAGAAGTGGTACGGAGCTGCCTGCCTGCCACATATGTTTCCTTGGGGCTGCCCGAACATTTTCTTAGGATGTGACACTGGGGAATGGAGCCCGTCTCCTCAGTCCTAAGATTCACTTAGCTCTGCTCTCACCTTGGAGAGCACATCCCTGAAGTTGAACCATGAGCACTGTGACACTTTGGTGTTTCAGACATAAAACTTGCATTTAGATCTGGACAGCCTTTGACTTTTGAGATTATAGCATACAATTCTAGCATGTTATTTGATTTGTTTCTGAATGAAGTAAAAGAATGTGCTCATTTTGCCTATTTTCAGAAGTTGTTACTTTTATTCTTACATTTTGAGTTTGATCAGTCCACTTATATGTGTTAGTGGGAGTAGTACTGTGAATATATCTGGTTAAAACAATATTTAACAATATTCAAAGTCTGTTGCAATTAGCATGTGCTATGGAGTTTTAAAGATTTTTTTCTAATTTAATGATATTGTATACCTGAAAATGATGAAATAATATAAATAATTATTATAGTCATCATCATGATTTATGTTGAAGATTATGATTACTATTGAGCTGGGGATTGAACCCATGGCTTTCCACATACTGGATAACTGGCCTACCACTAAGCTATAGTCTCACATGGTACTAGTAATTTGAATGAAGGAACCTTTTAATGCAAATACTTATCAGAGATTCATTTTAGCTTTAAAAGCTTTTCTTTTTTTTTCTTTCTGTAGGTTGAAGGCCGTAGAGTATTATGTGCAAGGCCGGAACCAGGAGCGCTTAGCAGAGTGCTATTATATGTTAGAAGATTATGAGGGATTAGAGAATCTTGCTAGTTCACTGCCGGAAAACCACAAGTTGCTTCCAGTAGGTGTTGCACATTTTGGTATTTGACATTGTTAGGCTGTTTTATATATATATAAAAATTATGTCAAATCAGGGAATAACCTCAGAACTAGCCTAAAAATGAGTTCTATGCATTTGACGTACCTGTTAATATCTTATAATTAATTGTTGACTATTGCTAATGAGTTGTATTGTATTTATGTATCTGCTGTGTAAATGCCTGAGCTGTATGATAACTGTGGAGTTGGCAGAATTCCAGTGTAGGGTCTGGACACAGTGCACTTGTGAGTTGTACCTCAGATATGGTGTGTGGTAGTTAATAGATCAGCAGAGCATTCTGATAATCAGCTTTCTTACCGTGAGCTTGGGCAGGTATCCTTGTAGTAATTACCTTTGTACTCACTGCTATAGCAACTCTTGTATTGTCTTGACTTTGGAAGAAACTGAAATTACCTAGAACCCTGACTGAGTATAGGGAACACTGTCAGTGATGGTGAACATTTCAGAGCTTTCAGTGACCACAGACAGCCCCCAGCCGTGCACGTACCATTGGTTCGCCACCACTGGGAGAGCCCATGTTAGTGTTGTTTCATTGGTGCGTTTGAGGAAGCAGAAAAAATTTCACTATCAAGAATCCAAAACAGTAATATTAGTAAGTCAATAGTAATTTTAACAGTAAAAATAACTAAAGTAGTAAAGTACTGTAAGTTTATGTTTTAGAGGAATTTTTAATAATGTGCGAAGATGTGCATGATACTTACATAGAAAATGCAGGGCACCAAAGTATGTATGGCAGGATCACAGGCGGTCCACAGACATATACATACATGTGTACACAGGACAAAGAAGAAGTCACATGGAATGTTTAGAGAACTTTCTTTGGGGTATTAAGAGTATAAGTAACTTTATTTTTTCATGTTTTATAGTTTTTAAACTATTAAAACATTATTACTTTATAGTCAGAAAAATTTTTTTGAAAGGTATGTTTCAAAAGTCTTTAAAAGCTATGTTTATATTTCCAAATATATCTTGGAAGAAGGCAGGTAGGGAGGCAGAAACTCTGGGTAATGACCTATGCCAAAAGAAATAGATTCATTTTCTGAAAATGCGGAGGGCAGCCACCGAGTAAGTAAGATGTGGGTGTGAACAGGTTCTCCTGCCTGCACTGTCCCAGATGCTCTGCTTGAGTCTCAGTGGCTGCGAATGTCTCTAAGTCCTGCTGCTTTGGTTTGGGGTTTTTTTGAGATGGGATTTTCACCTTGTTGCCCAGGTGGATCTCAAACTCCTAGACTTAAGTGATTCTCCCGCTTTAGCTTTGTGCTAGCTGTGGCCAGCCAGACACAGCCACTAGCTTTTCTTTACAGAGGTAATGTAGAAGCTCTGGGAGGGGCCATGTTAAGAAGGGAAGCAGCACAGCGCCAGTCCCTCAGTTGTTTCCGTACTCACTCGCATGGGATTGTTTCTAGACTTCGGTGCTGCATGCCTTCGCTGATGCCCCAGAGAGAATAAAGGAGTTCCAAGTTCTCAGGGCCTGCCTAGAAATCAGATCTGCTGCCAAGCTGGCGTACTGCTGCCTTGGGGGAAGGTAGTGCCTTCACAGCTGTTCTGCTTTTCAGCTCCAGCTTCTGTCTGTTTAAAAGAAAAGTACTGTAACCACCAGCCAGTCTAACACTCCTGAGGCCTTGGGGCGCTTTCTAAGTTAAGATATAAATGATTTCCTTGGCCTGTGAAATCTGATAGGACTGTTTTGTTCTCACAGGAAATAGCACAGATGTTTGCCAGAGTTGGAATGTGTGAACCAGCAGTGACTGCATTTCTGAAATGTAACCAGCCAAAGGCAGCTGTAGATACCTGTGTGCATCTTAACCAAGTAAGGAAGTGGAATTTATTGTGTTCCTGTTGCCTCAGGAATTTTTAAGTTAAAGCAAAATTATAGTCACTATCGTGGTCCTGCAACCCAGGGTGGGGGCCCTTGAGCTTCTGTGAAAGGAGCTAGCCAGGTACACTGGAGTTTGCACACAGCCCTTGAACTGCTGCCAGGGTGAGGGCTGGAGTGGGAGCCTGGGGGAGGTGACCCACTCCAAACTAGCTCGGCCAGGTAACATGACCCAGCCTGCGTTTTGGGCCTACCACATTTCTGTCTGGAAGTCATTTCATAATTTTCTGCATTTCATTAGGTCTGGGTTGTGCTTTAAAAGAAGGACGAGGTCAGCTTGCTTATTGCCTGAGGAGGGAATTCAGTTCCTTTATCAGTATTTATTTTGGCAAATCTGCTTTCCTTTCCCTCTATAGAAAACACATATTTGATATTTTTAGGAGCTGAAGTTTAACTCAAGTGGGAATTGTTGTAGCAACTGCTATCAATGTATTTTTAAGATATTGAATAATGTTTTACTTAGCTCGTAAAAATCATTTTTAAATGTTAAACTGTATAGTATTTTCTTAACCAAAATCATGTATTTTGTTTTGTGATGAAAATTGAAAAAGTGAATCTTTTCTGGCCTGGAGTATGGACAAAAATAGAATTACAAGATTCATGTGATCATAAACTTTGAAATTTTCTTTTTCAAATGCATTTATTAAATCAAGCTTAGATCATTTAATCATTCGGCACATGTTTAGAATTTGTGATTGCTCTGATTTTAAAAAACATACCAGTTTTCTATTTTGAAGCACTGTACCTGTTATTACAAACTTAGTCTTATTTTGTGAATTTATGACGTGCTATTGTGAATACTTAGGCGAGTTAATAACACAGCTTTTTTTTCCCTAGTGGAACAAAGCTGTTGAATTGGCTAAAAGTTACAGTATGAAAGAAATTGGATCACTGTTAGCTAGGTATGCGTCTCATTTGCTGGAAAAGAATAAGACTTTTGATGCTATAGAACTCTACCGGAAAGCCAGTTACTATTTTGATGCTGCTAAACTGATGTTTAAGGTAATGTAATAATCTTGGTGAATATTTGGTTTTGTTATAGTTATTTTTTAACAGACATATGTAGTTCTAAGCACATTTTTCATTTTCTTTGGAAACAAGTGTTTACTCCAACAAGACCCCTCTGGATTTATCTACGTGTGATATTATTATCTTTTACTGTCAGGACTATTTATTGGCAACTTATTGATAACTAAGCAATTGTAAATTTGGCACTGAAATTAAAAAAGAATTAGATTCTTTTGATAATAGAGTCCTGTGTCCTTGTAACTGAACATATTTTTGAATATTTCACTTTTCGTAATATCCATTTGGAAGGAAGAGAATTTATACTTTGCTACATCATTTAGAGAATCAAGTTTCAGTTGATTTTGGAAATGATTATATTTATGCAAATTTACATTCAGAAATATCTTCCTAATTTTTTAACTATTGAAGATTGCTGATGAAGAGGCACAAAAGAGAACGAAACCATTGCGTGTCAAGAAGCTGTATGTGCTGGCGGCCTTGCTGGTCGAGCAGCACCACGAACAGGTGAAGAGCAGCCAGCGGGGGAAGGCCAGAGGGAAGAGCTCCGAGGTGAGAGCGGGACCGACGGGAGCCACAAGGTCATCTCGCGAGATGTGCGAGAACCAAACGGCGCAGCCTTTCTCTTTATAGACGCTTTAATTCATAATAATTCTTTGAAATGATAGAATAGAAATGACTGATTTAGGATTAGTGTTCAAATTTAGAGATTTCTTATAATGAAAATTATTTTTAATAAAAGACTACTAATCTGTAGTCTTTGCTTTAAAATTTCCATTTGTTAAGATTTTTACTTATTTGGTAAATCTAATCAGAGAATTTTGAAAACTGAGAATATGTGTATTAGCTTGTAGAAGGGTACCTAAGTGTATATATATATATCTCTTTATAGTATAAACACATCTCAGAGTACCTTAACATTTAATCAGTCCTATTTAAAATTTGATCGTAGCAGTGTACTGAAGAACTGTCCCCCATGACAGTTTCATGATGATAAAGCCCGCTTATTTAGATGCATTGATGTGCTAGGGTTTCAGAAGCCACCTCCTGGTGAGAGCCATGGCAGTGGCAGGTGACCCTGAGTGTGTTGGGCTGACGAAGCATGCACCTGCTTTGCTCCTAGGCCGCCTCTGCCCTGGCTGGTTTGCTGGAGGAGGAAGTTCTGTCCACCACCAACCGGTTCACGGACAACGCGTGGAGAGGGGCCGAGGCATACCACTTCTTTATACTCGCGCAGAGGCAGCTGTATGATGGGTACATTGACACTGCCTTGAGAACAGGTGGGCGCGTCAAACCTTAAAATCTTACTTTTAGTTATTTTTTCCATGCTTGAGCTTTCTTTTCCCTTCAACAGTATGTTATAATTATCCTGTTTCACTGGCAAATATAGCTCTGTATCACTTTTAGTGTATATAATCTATGATCTTTATGTACTATACTTATTTACATACTGTATGTGGATCTAGATATCTTCTGGACTATTTTAGAGCTTAAATACATCAACTCCATAGAACGTCATTAGTGGATACATGGTCAGCTGGAGCAGATGAATGAATATCTGACACATTACTGCGTGTTCAGTGTGGCCCTGCCACAGTCTCCCCTCCCTCCCAATCACACTGTGGGTGACAGTGGAGCCCCCTCTATACTTGGGTCCTCACTAAGTGTCCATCACACCCAGGGCCCTGATAGACCTGAATCTATATTCTCAGGGAAGGATTATTTTATAAAATCTTTTAGATAAATTCTTATTGAATGCTCTAGAATTCTCAAGGGTGATTTTTCTTGTTATTTGTATGGGTTCTGTAGAGATTATATATAATCATATATATATATATATATTTCTTCAGAATTTAGAAATTATCATAACTTAGTCTTTCAGGGTCTTTTCTTATGTGGAAAGTATGCAATGGTGTCTTCCACACAGAACTGTTTTCATGACTGAGAAGTTCTTGAAAAGAAAATTCGCTTTTACAATGGTGCTAGGATTTGTGAGCTCTTAGAAGTTATAGCTGTGACAATAATGTTAGTAGTGTTTTAATGTCAGGTATGGCAGTGTTTTCTTTTGTTTTTCACGAAACAAAAGTCATGTGTAAGAAGTCTTTCCACTTCAATATGTTGTATTTTGTAATAAGTTCTTTTGTAGCTGGCCAAATAACTCAGTGGATTGAAGCTCCTGCAAACAGGCGCAGAGGTCAGAGATGTGATCCCTGGGCCTGCTGAGATGGCACTTGAAACTGGGTGTGGTGGCTTGCGCCTGTAATCCCGCTCTTGAGAGGCTGTAAACAGGCAGATCACTACTAGTCCAACCTAATAGTGAGACCCTGACCATCCTGTAAACCCTTCCCTAAAATAAAAAATAACTAAGTTCTTTTGTTATCCTAAAACCACTTATTTTTAATAAGTGGTTTCCTTTACAAATTTGAAATTCTACTTTCAGAAAACTTAATTTATATATACGCTTAATGCATCCTAGATAATAATTTTCTATTCATGTATTTCTGTGTATTTTCATTTTATTTACTTTTATATGTAACATGTGGGAATTCATCTCTCTATTTCTCTGCTTTTTTAAATAGATTGTTGACTATTTCGGCATATTTGCTGATCCAAATCAATTTAATCTTTTAGAGAGTAGGAAGAGTTTACATGAACTTCCATTGGGTTAGAATTGCATTAACTTAATAAATTGGAATTTAGATCCTGGCTCTGTTTACAAGTTTTGTTTTGTTTTTAATCTGGAAACATCAACCTTGAAAACCTATTTGTGAGCTGGATGTGGTGATGCACACCTGTGATCCCAGCACTTGGGAAGTGGCGGCAGGAGGGTCGCTGTCACTGTGAGCTGGAGGCCAGCTTGGGCTACAATGTGAATTCAAGGCTAGACCACGCTGCCCAGTGAGATCCTGACTCAAATAGACAAAAACAAAACAAAACAAAAAAACTACAACCTATTTGTGTATTATTTCATCATTTTCTTTTTATATGCTCTAGAGATTTCTTTTGCATCTTATTCCAAGTATTGTTTCATTGACAGTGGATATGTTATAACAGCTTTTCTAATTGATGATTATATAAAAGCCATTTAATTTTCATAACTGACCTTCATTTAACTAGTTAATATATAAGTAAACTTTATACAATTTCTAGGCTTACATGGAAGCATTTACATTTAGACTTCCAGGGATTGTTCACCAAGGGGGTGA
>PVKN010021162.1:0-15641 GCA_004027915.1 Capromys pilorides
AAAAGGAAGGGGGTGACTGCCTTAAGCCGTGAAGTAACGGAGCGTTCCGTGTCAGCATCGCACTCTCCAGGCCCTCTCTGAACAAGGACTTCCGGGACCACGCCGAGCAGCAGCACATTGCCGCCCAGCAGAAGGCCGCTCTGCAGGTAAGCAGCGTGTCACAAGGACATTTTCTCATTGGAGGTTTGCTGGGCCTGAGAAGCCAGCACAGCAGTTACTTTGTATTTCAGTGGAGCAATAAAAATGTTCCACACCTAGGTAAGTGCAGTGGTTTGCTGATGTTCAGTTATGCCCGAGGGATCGGAAGGACCAGCGCAGCAGTAATGAGAGCATCCTTTGTGGTACTGACCTGGTCGTTGATGGCTTCTGTGCCGTACCTGCCAAGGGATTGCTTGTGCACAGGCGTTGAGGACAGCTGGATGGAAAGGATGATCTAGAAAATTGGAATGGCTACTTGAATAGCATGTGGCATTAGATCATTTGGTTTTATGTCTGTGTTTGGATTGTTTTTAATGGCCAGCTCTTTGAAGGCTAATTCGTAACATGGGATTAGAATGTGATACTTCATCAGCGCAAAGTATACCATTCCTTAGAGTAATAAATACTGTTAATGGTACATTCATCTGGGATAATTTGATTTGTAGAGACCTAGGATGATATTTTTTGTTGTTGTTGGCATAATGTAATTGCCTGTGCTTAAACTTCATAATCCCTGAATTGGTAGGAACATTCTAAAGATCATCTCCTTAGAGACAAAACAGCCTTTTTTTTTTAATGACAGAGAGAACTTATCAGTGGCTTTCTGGTGTTTACATTCCCATATTCTCTTAAAATGCTGTCATTTTCTAATTACCAAGAATTAGCACCTTGGGGGCCCGGCAGCATGGCTCAGCGGTCTGAAGTGCCTGCTTAGGCTCGATCCCCGACACCACGTGCCGCGCCAGGCTGGGGCACGCTGAGTCAGTCACTGAGCCTGAGTGTGGTGGCACATGCCTGTAATCCCGGTGCTGGGGAGGCTGAAAACAAGAGGATCACGACGAGTCCCGCATAGTGAGGCCCTGAACCAAATACGTCAAGAGGCACCGCCTTTTCTGCCTCTCCTCTCCTTCCAGCTGCCACACAGGCTTCCGCTCAGTGGACCCGAGGCAGAGCACTTGGGGACCTTTCCTGCTAGTTTCTTCCCAAGAACAAAGCAGCTCCTGTCTTTGACTCATCGGCTGACTGAAAAGAGTCACAGAGGAGCTGATGGGGTTATTATGAGTGCCGGGGGCAGTTTGTTGATCCGAACTCCGTGTGACTGTCCATCTCTTGGGTGTTTAAACAAAATGAACAGCATGAGAACCAAGGTTTAAATCAGTTTCAGCTCAAGCAGTCAGAAAGGATAAGTAATTGTAATGTCCTGGCTGTGATTCCTTTAAAAAACAAAAAAACAAACGAAAAAGCTGTGATTCTTAATAGCTTAATGGCTCGTTTTTGTTTTTTAATCTCAGCATGCTCACGCACATTCCTCTGGATACTTCATAACTCAAGACTCTGCCTTTGGGAATCTGATTCTGCCCGTTCTACCGCGCCTTGACCCAGAATGAAGAAAATATCTGTGATGACAGTGACGGCAGTTCCGGAGGCCAAAGCTGCTCTCCTTCACCGCTGTACAAACTGAATTTCAGGATTCGGATGAACTTACATGTTTTTTGCTTCCTTAAGAATGGAGTGTGTAAGTGACAGCCAAGAGAAGAGGAACCGGGATGATAGAGCTCGGAAGCTGTGTCGTTTGAGGAACTGATGATTATGCTGCCCAGGACTACAACTTTTTTGTGACATTTGGTTTTTAGTTATAAATTTGATAATCAGATAAAACAAGGCTCCACCCCAACAAGTTGGACTGAGGATGCCATCTGCAGTTAGCTTTCAAGAGCCATTTCTAGTACTTACTTTAAAAAAAAAAATTGGATTTTTTAAAAAAGTTAATCAGTAGCTTAAGAAATTCATATTTGTACTTTATAAGGTTGCCTGTAGTATTATCCTTTGGATTTAGGGTCAGCATATCATGCAGAAATATTCTTTGTGAACGCCTAATTAGTTACCCTGTTGTCCATTTTGAAGCCCAAACTAAGTTACTAACCAGACCTAATTTCTTTGACAAGCAAATGCCATTATAAATGATATAACTAAGTGCTATTAAAATCAAAAAATGTGGTGGGCTCAAATTTTGTACATCGCTTATTAATGTTGCTGCATAAATGGTGTGCCTATATGGTTTATGCAAATTAAGGTGAGCATGGTGGTATTACCCTGTAATTCCAGCTACTAGGGAAACTGAGGCAAGGGGATTGGAAGTTCAAGGGCAGGTTGGACCTCGTAGTGAGAATTTTATTTTATTTTTTATTTTTATTTTATTTATTTATTTGTTTGTTTCTTTATTTACTTATTTTATGGCTGGCTCAGCCTGCCCTGGTGGTGGCGCTGGCGCAGCATGTGGTGCCGGGATCGAACCGCAGTCCCTGCAGTTGCCTGAGCTTGCCTAAGCAGGCACTTTAGACCACTGAACCATCTCGCCGGCCCTCTTAGTGAGAATTTTAAAAAGAGGACGAGGATATAGCTTAATGGTAAAGCAGTTGTCCAGCCATGGAAGGCCCTTGGCTCTGTCCTCAGTATTGGGGGAGGGGGAGCGGTGCTGAGAGTTGAGACACTTTTATTTTTTATTTATTTATTTATTTTGTCTTTTTGAGACAGGGTCTCGCTATGCACTTCAGGCTGTCCTTGCGTTCACTTTTGTAGCCCAGGCTGGTCTTGAAATTACACCAATCCTCCTGCCTCAGCCTCCCAAACACTGGGACTACAGGTGTGTGCCACCACGCCCAACAAGAGACACTTTTTTAATCACTTTAAATAGGAAGAGTAGAGGGGCTGGCAAGATGGTTCAGCACCTGCTTAAGAAAGCTTAGGCAACCGCAGGGACCAGGGTTCGATCCCCAGCACCACATGTTGTGCCAGCCCACCCCCCCCAGTGCAGGCTGAGCCAGCCATAATACAAAAAAAAATAAAAATAAAAGATAAATAGGAAGAGTAGAATAAGCAAGTTCAACATGACCTCTCTATCCTTAACAGAATCTAGGGTTCTCCTTTACATATAGCGCCCACTACCCTACCCTACCTTGTCCTATAACATTAAAATCTGATTTAGATTCTAAATAAGCCTGAAAACAGTGTGTGAGAGAATTTTGTAACATTTTGTTGAAATTTTTCATGATTGAAATATTCTATGGTAAGCTGGGCATGGTGGTGCACGCCTGTAATCCCAGCACTTGGGAGGCTGAGGCAGGAGATGGGCGTGAGTTCAAGGCCAGCCTGAACTGCACTGCATAGCGAGACTCTGTCTCAAGACAAAAATTTTTAAAAAATTCTATAATATATCATAGATATAGTTGTCCCCCTCCCATTGAAACCAGGACCATGTACGGCTGAGTGTACATCCAGCCTTTCTGTGTGTGTGTGTGTGTGTGTGTGTTTTGTTAGAAGGGAGTGAACCCAGGCCTTGACGCTGAACTTCATTCCTGGTCCTTTCCTTTTTTATTTCCTTCTTTTTGAGACAGGCTGGCCTCCAGCTTATAGGGATCCTCCCATGCCACCAGGCCCAGCTTATCCTGAGACAGTCTTACTGTCACCTCATTGGCGATCCTCCTACCTTGGTCTCCCACCCCTATGTAAATTTTTATAGCTGACCTTCCCCATTATCTCTAGTAGCAGGGCAAAATTTAAACTTAAAATTCTGGTTTTGAGTACTACTTAGTCACAGTTCCTTCCCTTTTCATAATTTCTTCTGAGTCTTTTCACCAACTACGCAGCCCTGTCTTTCCCAAACTAAGTGAAGCCACGGTGGGTAGTGATAGGATTGGCTGGGCCGGGGAGATAGCTCGGCGGCATAAGTGCCTGCCTTGCAAGTGCAAGGTCCTGAGGTTGATGCCAGTACTGCAAAAAAAAAAAAAAAAAGAGAGAGAATTGGTTGTGCTGTTTAGTTTTTTTTTAGGTACTTGAATTGAATCTAGGGCCCCCGTGTATGCCAAGCAAGCGTGTTACTGTCCTACCCACAGCTGCTGAGATCACAGGTGTGCCCCACCACGCTTGGTGCTATGTAGGTTTTTTCTCTCAGGAGTTTATTGTGCCCTTCATTTTCTTGAATTTCCTGAAGTTTCTATTCTGTGGATCACGACGTACAGTTTTATTTCCACTGACACTAGGGAGATAAAATATTTGTAGAGTTTTTTCAGGTGCTTCTACCACAGGTGTAATTTTTGTAACACAAGTAAAGAGATCTTTTTAGCAATGGTATCCTGTCTGGTTTCTTAGCCTTTAAAGCAGCTGTTGGGCCGGCGAGATGGTTCAGTGGTCTAAAGCGCCTGCTTAGGAAAGCTCAGGCAACTGCAGGGACTGTGGTTCGATCCCCAGCACCACATACTACGCCAGCCCCACCACCAGGGCAGGCTGAGCCAGCCATAAAGTAAGTAAATAAACAAACAAGCAAACAAATAAATAAAATAAAATAATATTAAAAAAAAAAAAAAAAAAGCAGCCGTTGTTAAAATCCTGCTGTTCTCCCCGAAAGCACTTCCTCTTCTCTGCTTTGTGTCACTTACAGATTAATTCCATGCATGTCTATTAGTGCCTCTCTGTTGGCACTGTGTGGTAGGGGAGGGGAAGCCAGGCGACACCTGCTTGTGGAGGTCCTGGCGCACAGGCTCCAGCCCTGGCCTGCCAGCAGTAATGGCACAAAGGAGGCATCGTGGAGTACATTACAGTCGGGAAGGGCTGAGAAATGATCCTGAGACTTTACCTGGCACGGGAGCGCGAGCTGCTCCGCAGAGGTCGAGGCTGCAGCTGTCGTCTACGCAAGCGAAACGCCTGGCGCCTGTCAGGGCCTTCAGGTAGCCCCGCTGGAGCATCTCCGACTGCCAGTCACAGCTGCCTCCCTCGTCAGCTGGAGGTAGACTGGTCTTCAGCCCTTACACCCTCCTGGCAGTTAGGGGTTCTTTCTCAAAGGGGAGAGCACTGTAGGTAGTCAGTGTCAAGCTCTCAAGAGATCAGTGCAGAAGACAACTGTGGCTGAGGCGAATTCACTGAAGGCCAGATTTCAAGAAAAGGAAACTACTCACCTGTGTACTTCTAGGGATGAACAGCGGTGACTCATAATCTCTGTAGGCGGAGGACCCAGCTTCCTTAGCCCAGCCCTTCCAGGAAAGTCCTTGTCTATCTACCCATGTGTCCTTACCATGTGACTTCTTTCTCATTTGACTCCCCTCTTTTTTTTTTTTTTTTTTGTATTTTGGGGAAGGGCCTACAGGGTGCTCAGGGGCTCACTATTAGATCAGATTCATAGTGATCCACCTGTTTACAGTCTCCCAAGAGCTGAGATTACAGGCATGCACCAGCACGTCCAGTCTCAATTGCCTGTCAGCTCACCCCAGGGCGGGGCTGACATGGCAGGCCCGGGGATCAACTCCTGGCCCCTGTACCTGACTGCAGGCCCTTTAATCTGCTGAACTATTTGGTCAGCCCTGATCCCCCTTTAGTCAGTAATTACCCTAGTGCCCTGATCCCCCTTTAGTCAGTAATTACCCTAGTGCTATGGTTTGTGTATAGGTGTCCCCCCAAAGCCTCATGCAGTCATGAGGCATCTTCTGGAGTTTGTGATTATTGTGGGTGTAGGTGCTGCACCTGCCCTGGGGCAGGTAATTTGCATTATAATGTAAGGAGGGGCGAGAGGCTGGCCAGCTGCCTGGGCTGCCTCCACTCCCTTTGCTTTCTGCTCTTTGCCACTTGCACTCTGCCTTGGAGCCAGCTGAGTATGGACTGAAACCTCCAGTAACTGTGAGCTAAATAAACCTTTCCTTCCTTCATTTGGAGTGTTGGGTATTTGTCCCAACAACAGAAAAGAGTAACACCTAGCGTTTAGCTGGGTGTGGTGGCGCATGCCTGTAATCCCAGCATTTGGGAGGCTGAGGCAGGAGGATCGGTGTGAGTTCAAGACCAGCCTGGGCTACAAAAGTGAGCTCAAGGCCAGCCTGAACTGCATAGCGAGACCCTGTCTCAAAAAGACAAAAAAAAAAGTAACACCTAGCGGCTATATATATATAATTTTTTGTGTGGGGCTGACTCAGCCTACCCTTGGGGTGGGGTTGGCACCACATGTGGTGCCAGGGATCGAACTACCACCCCTGAGCATTTGCCTAAGCTTGCCTAAGTAGGTGCTTTATTTTTATTTTTATTTTTATTTAGTACATGGTCTCACTACACATATCAGAATCATAGTGATCCTCCTGTTTACAGCCTCTCAAGTGCTGGAATTACAGGATCACCATACCCAGTCTAACAGGTGCTTTCGACTGCTGAGCTATCTCACCAGCCCTATATTTGTTGACCACAGTTTTATCCTACCTCACACTCACACTATGATTTGCCATTGGATCAATTATACTTGTAATCTTACTCCTTGTTATAAATCCATCCCACCTTAAGCCCACTCCACCTTGTGGAGTGCTCAATAAAACACCCTTGAGAAGTGGGGCTGGTGGGCAGCCCACTCTCTGGGCCCCCTTCTGTCTCTCAGAAACTTGTTTTCTCTCAATAATTCTTCCTACTCTTACAATAAAATAGTAGGAAAAAAAAGATCAAGTTTGCACCACCAAGAGCAGGGCCCAAGCCACGTGCAGCCCTGCAGGACGTGGGGGTGGCTGTGGGCTTAGTCGAGTCCTGGGGTGGAGCTGCGGCATCGCTGCCTTGGGATCGTGTGTGGATTTGTGTAAATCAGGTAACCCCTCTCTCCACATGCTTCAGTCTTCAGAATAACAGCGGCCCTTGCTCTGCCACACAAAAGTCTCGATTCGTGGAGCTGAGAGGCTACCTGATGCTTCATATGGTGTGATCAGCCTTTTTTGGAAACAGACTAGAAAACAGCACACTGCATGTAGTAATTGATGTTTGTTTCCTGAACCTTATGTTTCCATGTTTGTATGTATTCATGTATTTTACTTACTTGTTTATTGTCTGAACCTCCAACGTGTTGGTTGGAAAGCAGGTGTCTTTCCCCCATTCTTCTTTCTCTTCCACTTTCTTCCTGAGTATATTCCACTTAGAATTTGCCATGAGTGGATGTTCAGCACTTACTTGTTGAAGGAATGAATTAAAAAACATGACCTGAGCAATGTAATATATATATTATTGTGAGCCATGGCAAATAATGTACATGACAGTGCTTGGTGTGATATGGAAATAGAGACTAGAGAGGCTCAGTAATTTCAAAGGCAGATTTTCTTCCCCCAAATCATCTGTGAACGTCTCATTTAGTTGTCCCTGTTCCTTGCTTCATTCTGGTGGTACAAACTTGGCCTTTATCTGAGTCCAAGGCCGACTCAGGTAAGGGATTTGATACAAACAGTGCCCACAGCGAGTGTCAGCGCAGCGTAACCCCAAGCCACATGCCAGCGTGCTAGCCCAGGTCCTTGCAGCAGCATGAAGTCAGCGTGCTGACTAGGCGCTTTCCTTCTTCCCTGTCCACTGCTGTGTGCAGGGATGAGTGCACAGGGACACCTGCAGCTGTTTGGGGTGTGTGTGTGTGTGTGTGTGTGTGTGTGTGTGTGGTACCTGGAATCCAGCTCCAGGCCTTGTGCACCCTAGATAAGCACTGTACCACTGAACTATCCAGGCTCCACTTCTTTTTTTTTCTTTAAACTTTATTTATGTCATGATTGACTCAGCTGTCCTGGGGGTAGGGCTGGTGCTGGCACAGTATGTGGTGCTGGGGATCTAACCGTGGTTCCTGCGGTTGCCTAAGGTTGCCTAAGCAGGAGCTTTAGACCACTGAGCTATCTTGCGGGCCCTTTTTTGTCTTTTGGAGACAGGGTCTCGCTATGCAGTTCAGGCTGCCTTGAGCTCATTTTTGTAGCCCAGGCTGGTCTCGAACTCACATCGATCCTCCTGCCTCAGCCTCCCAAGTGCTGGGATTACAGTGTTTTTTTTGTTTTGTTTTATTTTTAATGAGCAAATAAAGGATGAACATGGGCCCAGGGATGCAGCTCACCAGCACAGTGTCTGTCTGGCAAGTACGAGGTCGTGAGTTCAATTCCTGGTACCACCAAAAAAAGAAAGCATGGACCACAAGGAGGCTTAGAACATAGCGTCCTCAAGAGTCAACAACAGTGACCAGGCAAGACAGGTGCGCTACTAATCCTGGCTGAAACCTGAAGGGCCTGAGGCCGAGGGGGCTTCTGCCAGCTACCAGAGAAGAAGCGCTTGAGCCCGACTTTGAAGGGAAAAAAGGATTTCAGCAGGAGAGACGACAGCAGCATCCAAGCAAAAGAAACACATGGAAGGAGAGCGGGCAGAGGGGCGCCGTGAAGCAGCCCAAAGCCCAGTGTGGCTGGGGCAAAGACTTTTACAGACATCATGAGACATGAGGCGAAGCAGGGCTGATTTGTACTGCAGAAGGTCTCAAGTGCTAGGGTGAGTCCGGCTCACAGCTGGGAGCCACTGAACACTCGTGGCTGTGGGCAAGCGCAGAGCCAGTTCTGTCCTTGTCAGCTCTTGGGCAAGAGGCACATAGCAAGCACAACATACTTACTATTAATTTTGGATGGGAACTCTGTCTCTGTCTCTCAATTCCAGCCCCACCTACCTTTATTGTCTCCTCCGTTTATCTATCTATCTATCTATCTATCATCTATCTATCTATCTATCATCTATCATCTATCTATCTATCTTTTTGAGACAGGGTCTCGCTATGCAGTTCAGGCTGGCCTTGAGCTCACTTTTGTAGCCCAGGCTGGTCTCAAACTCACACTGAGCCTCAGCTTCCCAAGTGCTGGGATTACAGGTGAGTGCCACCACGCCCGGCTATGTCTCCTCCATTTAGATTTTGGACCTTTCTCCCAAATTTCTTTGCTCACCTCCCTCTTTTCTTCAGCTTTCTTCTGCAAGAATCTTAAGGAAAAATCCAGAAAAGCGGATTAATTTTATCTTCACTTGCACTCAATGAGGTAGTGAGGTGGATATTCTTAGGAAGCGACTATTCTTTCTTCCTTTCTTCCTTTCTGTGTATTCTTTCTTCCTTTCTTCCTTTCTGTGCTACTCATGTTGTTGTTGGTTGTGCTCCATCCTCAATAGCTGGTGTCCTTCAGGGGAAGCTGCCTTGGCCTCAGCAGCAAGACCAGGCCTTTCTTGCTCCAAACCAATCAGAGTAATTCCCATTTGCCACAGTGATGGGTTTAGGTAACTCATGCCCAAACCAGTCAGCACATTGTATCTCCCAGACCACAGGAACTGGTTCAGGATTGGATACATTACAAAATGAGGCTTTGGGAGAGGTGTGCGGAATTTACAGAAGAGATCATTCTGATCTTTCTGAGAACATAACCGAAGTGGACTTTCTAGGTATCTCAAAGGAAGCATTTAGTCCCCAGTGTTGTTGGAAGCCACGGTGTGGCTCCAGGGTGGACCCGATCTTAGGATGAAGGCACTGTCCTCAACAATCAAAACAGAAATACAGATAACCCGAGTGCTTGATGTCCTCCTTCTGGGCTCAAGATTGACGGGAGTGACTCAGTCCCTAAGGTGCTGGTACTTTTCCCCAGAATGTCCAGTTTATGGGATGTAGTGAGTTCTAATTGTTTAAGGGACATTAGTGTTTTTGGTTGGTTGGTTTTGGTTACTTGTCACAAAAATACTCTAGTAAAGTATCCTGACTTGTTAACCAATATCTCTTAGCCATGCAGCCAGGTAGTGGACGAGCACAACTCCTAAGATTTCCTGTGTTTCCTCATGACCACACAGTGCTGCTTCAGCTGTCCACCCGCTGTCTGCCTTTTTTAGTTGCCACCAAAGTTAGCTGCTTAGGAGCCGGTGAGATGGTTCAGTGGTCTAAAGCGCCTGCTTATGAAAGCTCAGGCAACTGCAGGGACTGCGGTTCGATCCCCGGCACCACATGCTGCACCAGCCCCACCACCAGGGCAGGCTGAGCCAACCACAAAATAAATTAAAAAAAAAAAAAAAAAGTTAGCTGCTTACGCGTCTCCCTTGCAGTTCAGCCTCCTCCCATGTGCCCTGCGACAACTTTTCCTGACCATTTCCTATGGCACTTTCTGGAGTTCCTTTGGTTCCACTGTGAGTTTTCCTATGCATCCCCAGGTTGTCCCCGCACCTAGGTCTCCTCTCCTACTGGTGCCCCAGAGTCTTCGGGAGGTGAACGCGTCTCTTAGACGGAAGCAGCCGATGAGCTCACAGCCTAGCTGTAGACTTGCTGTTTTCATGCCTGCTCTCTATCACTACTCCAGCATTTGTTTTAATTCAAAATCCAGTTCTTAAACTGCATGTCCCCTCTAAAAACGCCATGCAGTACTGGGGGTGTGGTGCTGGTGTGGTGGCTCACCTCTGTGATCCCAGCCTTTGGGAGGCTAACGCATGAGGCATTGGTCCTTGGGAGTTCAAGACCAGCCTGTGCTATAAAGTGAGCTTAAGACCAACCCGAACTGAATAGCAAGACCTGTCTCAAAAAAAAAAAGAAAGAAAGAAAAAAGACTGGAGGTTTGAGGTGGGGATGTAGCTCAGCAGGGCCAGCGCCTGCCTGGCGAGTGCAAGGCCCTGACTGGACTTTCCCAACCAAAGAGAAAAAGACTGGAGATGCAGCTCAGTGGCTGTGTGCTTGACTAGCATGTGCAGAGCTGGGGGTTCAATTTCCAGCACTGTAAAGGGGTCTACCATAATGGTCCAACTTGGCACACCTTGAGAACCTGTTGTTTCCCAGGGCTTGCTCTGTGTCACCCTTGCTGCTCCCTGGGGACTTTATAGCCAGCCCAGTGTGAGCTGACAAACACCTTGGCCTCCTGGTCCTTGACGTCTGTCCTTTGCTCCAGTGGTTGCCTTCCCTACTCTGCAGTCAGTACAGTCCTGGGAAGCTCTGGTCCTGAGCCTGGCCCAAGTAGTCTCACCCTCTTCCCTCACAACTTCTGCTGCCACATAAGAGGTGTGATTTTATTTTTTTGGTGGTACTGGGCATTGAACTTGGGACCTTGTGCTTGCTAGGCCAGCGCTTAAGCTATCTCCCTACGAAATTACTTGTCATGGTCATTTTGACTTTGAGAAAAAGCAAAGACACATGGTACCAGCTTCAGCGAGGGAGATGGATGAGGACACACACATTCACGAGCCTGCCTTTCCTTTTGATGGCACTTGGCCACAACGTTCATCATATTTTTTATCATGCCTTGTAAAGACACAAAAGGACTTAACTGTTTTAGAGAGTGACAATGCGATAAGTGTGTTTGAAGCAAGTGTCTTTACTGTAATACATCTTTACTGCAGTATAATTTTTTAAAATGTATTTTAGTACTACACAGATTGCACTCATAGTGATTCTTCAGTTTTCAGCCTCCCAAGCACTGGGATTATAGGCCCACACCACCACGCCCAGTGTCAGCTGCCGTCTCAGTGTGACCCGGAGCTGGGCCAGCATGGCATGTTGGGGATGGAATCCCAGTCACTGCACCTGCCTAAGCAGGCACTTTAGTCTGCTGATGTAATATAAATTTTTAAAAATTTCAATGCTCCTTATACTTCCGTCACATCGGCTCTGAGTCACCTGCTCTGCCCCTGCCTTTTCCTCTACAGAACCATACTGTGTGCACATAATCTGTGTCCAGCTTTGAAGCCCCCAGACATGTGAGGTCCTTCACACAGACTGTATTCTAGAGCACCTCCCACCCCAGGACTAGCCCCCACATGTGTGGTGGCACCGCCTCGCCTTCTGGCTGTGAACGGTCACACTCCCTTGGAGGGTCTCCCGGCTGTCATTCTTGACCTGGTCCTTCCTCCGTCTACTCAACAAACTGCCCAGAGGAGTGGTCCGTGCTAGCTGCCTCCGGCTCGGCTCACTGTCTTTGGAGCCCACCCCGGGGAAGCTGGTACCTGTAGAAGCTCACCCAAGTTCATTTTGGAAGGTCACCTCCACTCTGGACGGGGCCAAATCCAGCCATCAGTTTTCATCTGTCGTACTTGAGCTCTCGGTGGCATTCTGCCCGGGTGATGACTCCCTTTCTTGAAATGCTCACTCCTGGGTTCCCCCTGCCTTACCAGCTGTGCCTTCTGCCTTGTTTGCCAGCTTGCCCTTCCAGCTAACAGACCACAGGAGCGCTCTTCTCATCTCTATCCTCTGCCATTTCATTGCAACTGACCTGGCAGCATGACCTTCAAACTATCTTGATCACTTAGAAAGTTCTCTTGCCAGTCCTGCTACCTACCTCACGGTTAGTCTCCAGGAATGCTCAGTCCCTCCCACCCTGGGGGCACGTGCCACCGTTCTTACCGCATGGGGGGTTCCGCTTCCTGTCCCTAACTTACCTGCCTGCCTAGAGACTCACTTTGGCAATCTATCGCAGGACGGATTCACTGTTCCACATTGGACCCAGCCCATCAGAGGCCTGACAGCTTTTGCTCTTGTCCTCTAAAGGAGCCGGGCATGATTGGAAGTCTGACTTCTCATGCCTGTCACGGTGTGAGGAAGCCCAGGCTGACCACACGGGGAGGCCACACAGAGCGCTGAGATGTCAGAAGAACGAGTCACTGCCTGGGGCCTCTTGCTTAGCCCAGCCACCAGCTGAGCGCAGCCAGGCGAGTGGACCCAGCTGAGGCCACTTTGTGCCAAAATGCAAGACAAGTCCGACCTACAAGATTGAAAGGAAACAACAGCTGGCTGAAAGTTCAGGGGCGTTCACTGTGTGGGAAAGATGTCTGCCACACCCTGGATTGGGAGCCCCCTTACCTACGGCCCGCGTCTCCTCGTGGAAGAGCACCGGGCACCCAATCCTCACGCGCATGCTCGATTTGAGAGCTCTCGCCTCCCCAGCGTGCGCTTTTCCCGGTCTCTGTTTCAGTAAGTGGCCACGTGCTTGCTGTAAACCCAGGGGCCTCCTGGACCGTTCCTCCTCTCCCAGGCCCCTCATCGCTAGCCTCAGAGTTACTCAGCATCCCAGGAATTCTCTCGCTGTCCACCACCGTTACCTTAGAGCTGCCATCATTTGCCCAGACTGTTTATTTAGCTTTGTAATGTTTTTTTTTTGTTTTTTTTTTTTTTTTTTTTTTTTTTTTTTTCCTCCCTCTGTGTTTTCCTCCTGCACTCCACCCTACCCTATAGTTAAAAATATTCAACATAGCTTTGGGGAGCTTGTGATAATAAGCCATTTGGGAAGATGCTGGACATTACTAATCATGAGAGAATTGCAGATCAGAGCTTCAAGGTGCCGCTTCCCACCTCACAAGCAGGCTACTATCAAAAATGAGAGCAAAATGAAAAAATAATAAGTGGTGGCAAGATGTAGAAGAATTGGAAATCTTTTCTGGTAGAAATGTGAAATAAAATCATCCTAGGCAGCAGTTCCACTTCTAGGCATCCACACAAAAGAAAAGAGAGACTCGAACAGTTATTTGTACATCTATGTTTACAGCTCTACCAGCCACAGTAAGCAGACACAGCCCAAATGTCCAGCGGTGGATGAGTGACAAAATGTTGATTCCATCCCACATCGAGGAGTAAGGTTTTTGCAAAAGGAGGCGGCAAAGCTGGACATGGTGACATACACCTCTAAGGCCAGCAGGCTGGGGGAGACTGAGGTAGGAGGATCAAAAGTTCAGACCCGGTGCCTGTGCAAATCAATGACTTAGTGAGACCCTGTCTCAAAAAAATGGGGTGGGGTGGGGAGGTCGTTCAGTGCAAAGGCCCTGGGTTCCACCCCTACTACTGGGAAGGGGGAGACAGAAGAGTAGGGAGAAGGCATTGAAGGGCATCTGTCTTAGACCATGTGGACTGCTGTACTGAAATACATAGATTGGATAATTTCTCAACTTAAATTTATTACTATTATTTTTTTCGTGGTACCGGGAATTGAACTCAGGACCCTGCACTTGCCAAGAAGTGCTTATTCTACTGAGCTATCTCCCCAGCCCCTATCAACTAAAATTTATAAAGAAAGAAGTTATTGCTCTCTGGGACTTGTGGCACACAACTGTAATTCTAGATCAGGAGTTTATGGTCAGTCTGCCACGTACTGAGCTGTCTCACCACAAGAAGAAAAAGTTTTATCGCTCACAGTCTCAGAGGCTGGGAAGACCAAGACATCAGCAGATGGAGCGCACACTGAGGACCAGCTTCCAGCTGAGGTACCTGCTGCGCAGCCTCGCACCGTGGGAAGCATTGCCAGTCCCCTCCTGCTGCTCTCATAAGGACACTAATACATTCATGACGGACTAGTTACCTTCACTTTGGTAGTCAGGTGTCCCCCTAGACATTTTGGGGGGCACCAAAGGTCCCAGGCAGAGGGTGAGGAGAAGGCACCACAGCAGAGGGAGGGATTGGTGTAACCAGGAGGCTGCAAGCTGCAAGAATGATTTGGAGCTGCATCAGGAAGACTAGAGAGGCAGCTGAGGAAATGGGAGGCGGTGATGATGTAAGCAGCAGTGGACAGGGCGCCGCTGGTGGACAGATGCTCGGGAGTTTTAAGTAATCACAGGCAAAATGGTGGGGCTGACGAAGTTGATGGTTGTGAGGAGCAAGACAGGGAAGAGACCCAAAGGAAGATACCAAGGCAGGTCATTGATCTCATAATAGAAAATGACTACAGAGGGTGGAGGAGAGAGATTTCTGACTGAGGCAACAAGCTAGGTACAGATAACATGTACTTAGGAAGGGAATAGCGGGAAGGGGGCTCCTGCACCCTTTCCCAGCGAGCCTTTCTCTAGAGAAGCAAGCCTGATGTCCAAGGCCTATCTCCAAGGCAGGCACTTTGGCCTCACAGCTATAATGGTTATACAGTTACACACCTGAGCTCTTCTTGGCAAGCTGTGAAAGCAGGCCTTCGAGTTGTGAAAGACTTAATTTGGTTCTGTATGTGTGTAAGGTGGTAGAAATGGATGGGCTTGTCCTGAGAAAACAGGAAAGACAATCTGTGCAAGTGAATTTCAAAGGAGGAGAAGCCCAAGAAAGCGATCCTCCCAAAATCATTCCTAGAGGCAAGTATTACACTGATACCAAAACCAGAGAGAGATGCAACTAAAAAAGAGAACCACAGGCCAATTTCTCTCATGAACATAGATGCAAAAATCCTCAATAAAATCCTCACCACTAGAATACAACAAATCATCAACAAGATTATACACCATGATCAGGTAGGATTCATCCCAGGGATGCAAGGATGGTTCAATATATGCAAATCTATAAATGCAATACACTATATCAATAGAGCCAGAGCCAAAAATCACATGATTGTCTCAATTGATGCAGAAAAGGGTTTTGACAAAGTCCAACACTCATTCATGTTCAAAGTCCTGCAGAAACTTGGAATAGAAGGCCTCTACTTCAAGCCAATAAAAGCCATCTATGACAATCCAACAGCTAACATAATTCTTTTTTTTAAATTTTATTTATTTATTTATTTATTTGCTTGTTGTGTTTGTTTGTTTCTTTATTTATTCATTTTGTGGCTGGCTCAGCCTGCCCTGGTGGTGGCGCTGGCGCAGCATGTGGTGCCAGGGATCGAACTGCAGTCCCCGCAGTTGCCTGAGCCCTCCTAAGCAGGCGCTTTAGACCACTGAACCATCTCGCC